>CAKAJA020000368.1:0-102989 GCA_916610235.2 Lasioglossum morio | reverse complement strand
CGTTATATACGCGTCATATGCGTTATATACGCGTCATACACTTTATATACGCGACATATACGTTATATACGCGTCATACACGTTATATACACGCCATACACGCTATATACGCGTCACATACGTTATATACGCGTCATATACGTTATATACAGGTCATACACGTTATGTAAGCGTCATACACGTTATATACGCGACACATACGTTATATACGCGTCACATACGTTATATACACGTCAGGCACGTTATATACGCGTCATACACGTTATATACGCGACATATACGTTATATACGCGTCATATACGTTATATTCGCGTCTTACACGTTAAGTACGCGTCATACACGTTTTTTGCGCGACATATACGTTTTATACGCGGCATGTATGTTATATACGCGTCATACACGTTATATTCGCGTCATACACGTTACATACGCGTCACATACGGTTACATTCGCGACATATATGTTATATACGCGGCATATATGTTATATACGATTCATACACGTTATATACGCGTCATATGCGTTATATACGCGTCATACACTTTATATACGCGACATATACGTTATACACCTTTCATATACGTTACATACGCGTCTAATACGGTATATACACGCCATACACGCTATATACGCGGCATATACGTTATATTCGCGTCATATACGTTATATACGCGTCATATACGCTATATACGCTTCATATACGTTATATACGCGTCATATACGTTATATACGCGTCATATACGTTATATACGCGTCACATACGATATATACGCGTCATATACGTTATATACGCGTCATATACGTTATATACGCGTCACATACGATATATACGCGTCATATACGTTATATACGCGTCATATACGTTATATACGGGCCACATACGTTATATACGCGTCATACACTTTATATTCGCATCATATACGTTATATACGCGCCATTCACGTTATATACACGCCATATACGTTATATACGCGTCATATACGTTATATACGCCTCACATACGTTATATACACGTCATATACGTTATATGCGCGTCATATACGTTATATACGCGTCATATACGGTATATACGCTTCTTATACGTTACATACGGGTCATATACGTTATATACGCGTCATATAAGTTATATACCCGTCATATACGTTATATACGCGCCATATACGTTATATACGCGGCATATACGTTATATACGCGTCATATACGTTATATACGCGTCATATACGTCATATACGCGTCATATACGTTATATACGCGTCTTATACGGTATATACACGCCATACACGCTATATACGCGTCATATACGTTATATACGCGTCATATACGTTATATACAGGTCATACACGTTATGTAAGCGTCATATACGTTATATACGCGTCATATACGTTATATACGCGTCACATACGATATATACGCGTCATATACGTTATATACGCGTCATATACTCTATATACGCGTCATATACGTTATATACGGGCCACATACGTTATATACGCGTCATACACTTTATATTCGCATCATATACGTTATATACGCGTCATTCACGTTATATACACGCCATATACGTTATATACGCGTCATATACGTTATATACGCCTCACATACGTTATATACACGTCATATACGTTATATGCGCGTCATATACGTTATATACGCGTCATATACGGTATATACGCTTCTTATACGTTACATACGGGTCATATACGTTATATACGCGTCATATACGTTATATACCCGTCATATACGTTATATACGCGCCATATACGTTATATACGCGGCATATACGTTATATACGCGTCATATACGTTATATACGCGTCATATACGTCATATACGCGTCATATAAATTATATACGCGTCTTATACGGTATATACACGCCATACACGCTATATACGCGTCATATACGTTATATACGCGACACATACGTTATATACGCGTCACATACGTTATATACACGTCAGACACGTTATATACGGGTCATATACGTTATATACGCGTCAAATACGTTATATGCGCGACATATACCTTATGTACGCGTCATATATGTTATATACGCGTCATACCTATATATACGCGTCACATACGTTATATACGCGGCATATACGTTATATACGCGTCATACACGTTATATACGCGACATATACGTTATATACGCGTCATATACGTTATATTCGCGTCTTACACGTTATGTACGCGTCATACACGTTTTTTGCGCGACATATACGTTTTATACGCGGCATGTATGTTATATACGCGTCATACACGTTATATTCGCGTCATACACGTTACATACGCGTCACATACAGTTACATTCGCGACATATATGTTATATACGCGGCATATATGTTATATACGATTCATACACGTTATATACGCGTCATACACGCTATATACGCGTCACATACGTTATATACGCGTCATATACGTTATATACAGGTCATACACGTTATGTAAGCGTCATACACGTTATATACGCGACACATACGTTATATACGCGTCACATACGTTATATACACGTCAGGCACGTTATATACGGGTCATATACGTTATATACGCGTCAAATACGTTATATGCGCGACATATACCTTATGTACGCGTCATATACGTTATATACGCGTCACATACGATATATACGCGTCATATGCGTTATATACGCGTCATATACGTTATATACGCGACACATACGATATATACGCGTCATATACGTTATATACGCGTCATATACTCTATATACGCGTCATATACGTTATATACGGGCCACATACGTTATATACGCGTCATACTCTTTATATTCGCATCATATACGTTAGATACGCGTCATTCACGTTATATACACGCCATATACGTTATATACGCGTCATATACGTTATATACGCCTCACATACGTTATATACACGTCATATACGTTATATGCGCGTCATATACGTCATATACGCGTCATATAAATTATATACGCGTCTTATACGGTATATACACGCCATACACGCTATATACGCGTCATATACGTTATATACGCGTCATATACGTTATATACAGGTCATACACGTTATGTAAGCGTCCATACACGTTATATACGCGACACATACGTTATATACGCGTCACATACGTTATATACACGTCAGACACGTTATATACGGGTCATATACGTTATATACGCGTCAAATACGTTATATGCGCGACATATACCTTATGTACGCGTCATATATGTTATATACGCGTCATACCTATATATAAACGTCACATACGTTATATACGCGGCATATACGTTATATACGCGTCATACACGTTATATACGCGACATATACGTTTATATACGCGTCATATACGTTATATTCGCGTCTTACACGTTATGTACGCGTCATACACGTTTTTTGCGCGACATATACGTTTTATACGCGGCATGTATGTTATATACGCGTCATACACGTTATATTCGCGTCATACACGTTATATACGCGACACATACGATATATACGCGTCATATACGTTATATACGCGTCATATACTCTATATACGCGTCATATACGTTATATACGGGCCACATACGTTATATACGCGTCATACTCTTTATATTCGCATCATATACGTTATATACGCGTCATTCACGTTATATACACGCCATATACGTTATATACGCGTCATATACGTTATATACGCCTCACATACGTTATATACACGTCATATACGTTATATGCGCGTCATATACGTTATATACGCGTCATATACGGTATATACGCTTCTTATACGTTACATACGGGTCATATACGTTATATACCCGTCATATACGTTATATACGCGCCATATACGTTATATACGCGGCATATACGTTATATACGCGTCATATACGTTATATACGCGTCATATACGTCATATACGCGTCATATACGTTATATACGCGTCTTATACGGTATATACACGCCATACACGCTATATACGCGTCATATACGTTATATGCGCGTCACATACGTTATATACGCGACATATACGTTTTATAGGCGTCATATATGTTATATACGCGTCATAGACGTTATTTTCGCTTCGTATACGTTATATACGCGTCATATACGTTATATACAGGTCATACACGTTATGTAAGCGTCATACACGTTATATACGCGACACATACGTTATATACGCGTCACATACGTTATATACACGTCAGGCACGTTATATACGGGTCATATACGTTATATACGCGTCAAATACGTTATATGCGCGACATATACCTTATGTACGCGTCATATATGTTATATACGCGTCATACCTATATATACGCGTCACATACGTTATATACGCGGCATATACGTTATATACGCGTCATACACGTTATATACGCGACATATACGTTATATACGCGTCATATACGATATATTCGCGTCTTACACGTTATGTACGCGTCATACACGTTTTTTGCGCGACATATACGTTTTATACGCGGCATGTATGTTATATACGCGTCATACACGTTATATTCGCGTCATACACGTTATATACGCGTCACATACGGTTATATTCGCGACATATATGTTATATACGCGGCATATATGTTATATACGATTCATACACGTTATATACGCGTCATATGCGTTATATACGCGTCATACACTTTATATACGCGACATATACGTTATACACCTTTCATATACGTTACATACGCGTCTAATACGGTATATACACGCCATACACGCTATATACGCGGCATATACGTTATATTCGCGTCATATACGTTATATACAGGTCATACACGTTATATTCGCGTCATACACGTTATATACGCGTCACATACGGTTATATTCGCGACATATATGTTATATACGCGGCATATATGTTATATACGATTCATACACGTTATATACGCGTCATATACGTTATATACGCGTCATACACTTTATATACGCCACATATACGTTTTATACGTGGCATATACGTTATATACGCGTCATACACGTTATATACACGCCATACACGCTATATACGCGTCACATACGTTATATACGCGTCATATACGTTATATACAGGTCATAAACGTTATGTAAGCGTCATACACGTTATATACGCGACATATACCTTATGTACGGGTCATATACGTTATATACGCGTCATACCTATATATACGCGTCGTACACTTTATATACGCGATATATACGTCTTATACGTGTCATATATGTTATATACGCGTCATACACGTTATATACGCGTTGTTACGTATGCGGCAGCGACCGTTACCGACTTTCGGCCCTTCTGGACATATGCATTGAAACACATGGCCTTTTTAAGAACTCTAAGGATCTTTTCCTACGAGTTTCTACAAGATAAGAGTATGCAGATGCCGCGGCTGTTAGAGTCTCCGTTTCCGGGAATCGGGTTTTTCCTGTGATCCCCACCCTTGCCTAGTCTATTTTTGGCTTGGGTTTTACAGTATATAAGGGCATAGATTCCCTGCATAGTCGGGCTTTCATCTCTAGAGTTCACGTTGTGCGCGTCGGTCCACGTCGTGATTTCTTTCATTATAAGATCGGGTATCAATTCCCAATCGCTGTAGAAGCATAGCCCCCGCATTCCTCGGTGCGTTAACACAGAGAGACTTAGTTCGCGACATTTTACACTGAACATTTGTATTGACATTGTTAAGATTATATCATTGTGTGTGAATTCACTTGTAGTTATTTCAACCACGCTATTCCTTATTCGATTTCCAGTCGTTAGTATCTTATGACGATACACCTTTACCGCTCGAGGTGTATCAGAATCAAATTCATAAGTTACGAGTCAGCGGAACCACAACCCTATCCCAAAAAGTCCTTTAGTAACCGACAGTGGCAACCCGGTGGTGAAACAGACATCGGCACGTCCACTTTTCCACAATTCCACATACAAGGCGCCCCGGTGGTGAAACAGACATCGGCTAGTCCTTGTGTACCCTAATTGTGGCGCCCCGGTGGTGAAATAGACACCGGCTAGTCCACTCCCGTGTTCCACATGCAAGGCGCCCCGGTGATGAAACAGGCATCGGCTAGTCCTTCATGTACCTTTCCTACCTATACCCCAAAACTCTTCAAAAACCCTAAACTCCCTCGGTTTCCGCAAGCTGCCGAACCCTCGGCTCGTAACAGCGTCATATACGTTATATTCGCGTCTTACATGTTATGTACGCGTCATACACGTTTTTTGCGCGACATATACGTTTTATACGCGGCATATATGTTATATACGATTCATACACGTTATATTCGCGTCATACACGTTATATACGCGTCACATACGTTATATTCGCGACATATACGTTTTATACGCGTCATATATGTTATATACGCGTGATACACGTTATATAAGCGTCATACATTTTATATACGCGACATATACGTTTTATAGGCGTCATATACGTTATATACGGGTAAAATACGTTATATACGCGTCATATACGTTATATACGGGCCACATACGTTATATACGCGTCATACACTTTATATACGCGACATATACGTTTTATACGCGGCATATATGTTATATACGCGTCATATACGTGTCATATACGATATATACGCGAAATATACGTTTTATACGCGGCATATATGTTATATACGCGTCATATACGTTATATACGCGTCATATACGTTATATAAGCGTCATACACGTTATATACGCCACATATACGTTTTATACGTGGCATATACGTAATAGATGCCTCATACACGTTATATACCTGTCATATACGTTATATACGCGTCATATACGTTATATGCGCGTCATATACGTTATATACGCGTCATATACGGTATATACGCTTCTTATACGTTTGATACGGGTCATATACGTTATATACGCGTCATATACGTTATATACCCGTCATATACGTTATATACGCGCCATATACGTTATATACGCGTCATATACGTTATATACGGGCCACATACGTTATATACGCGTCATACTCTTTATATTCGCATCATATACGTTATATACGCGTCATACACTTTATATACGCGGCATATACGTTATATACCATTCATATACGTTACATACGCGTCTTATACGGTATATACACGCCATACACGCTGTATACGCGTCATATACGTTATATTCGCGTCATACACGTTATATACGCGTCACATACGGTTATATTCGCGACATATATGTTATATACGCGGCATATATGTTATATACGATTCATACACGTTATATACGCGTCATATGCGTTATATACGCGTCATACACTTTATATACGCGTCACATACGATATATACGCGTCATATACGTTATATACGCGACATATATGTTATATACGCGTCACATACGTTATATACGCGTCATATACGTTATATGCGCGTCACATACGTTATATACGCGTCATATACGTTATATGCGCGTCATATACGTTATATACGCGTCATATACGGTATATACGCTTCTTATACGTTTGATACGGGTCATATACGTTATATACGCGCCATATACGTTATATACGCGGCATATACGTTATATACGCGTCATATACGTTATATACGCGTCATATACGTCATATACGCGTCATATACGTTATATACGCGTCTTATACGGTATATACACGCCATACACGCTATATACGCGTCATATACGTTATATACGCATCACATACGTTATATACGCGACATATACGTATTATAGGCGTCATATATGTTATATACGCGTCATACACGTTATTTTCGCTTCGTATACGTTATATACGCGTCATATACGTTTTATACGCAGCATATATGTTATATACGCGGCATATATGTTATATACGATTCATACAAGTTATATACGCGTCATATGCGTTATATACGCGTCATATACGTTATATACGGGCCACACACGTTATATACGCGTCATACACTTTATATACGCGGCATATACGTTATATACCATTCATATACGTTACATACGCGTCTTATACGGTATATACACGCCATACACGCTATATACGCGTCATATTCGTTATATTCGCGTCATATATGTTATATCCGCGTCACATACGTTATATACGCATCGTACACTTTATATATTCGTCATACACGTTATATACGCGACATATACGTTTTATACGCGACATATATGTTATCTACGCGTCAAATACGTTATATACACGGCAGACACGTTATATACGGGTCGTATACGTTATATTCGCGTCATATACGTTATATATGATTCATATACGTTATATACGCGTCATATACGTTATATGCACGTCATAAACGTTATCTACACTTCATATACGTTATATAAGCTTCATATACGTTATATACGCGTCATATACGTTATATGCACGTCATACACGTTATCTACACTTCATATACGTTATATAAGCTTCATATACGTTATATACGCGTCATATACGGCATTACGCAACATTTAGACATTATATAAAATATTTAGACATTATACATATGCTTATACATATTACATTATTAATATATATATATATACTATATACATTATGCATATAATACAGTACATTATACAAAAAAACTAGAGGACTTCCGTTTCCGGTTGTGTGAGAGGCAGGTGTGTGTAATTAGCTGAGCGAGTTTTCTGTGTGAGAAGGTGGATTTGAAAGAAGTGCGATTGGAGAAAAGTGAGAGGGAAGGGCTTTTTTTTTTATTTTTTTTTTATTTCTTTTTTTTATAGTGCGGAAATGCGTTACGGATACCCTGGCCCCCTGGGGGGGGAGGGTTATGTGGGACTGTCCAGAGGACTCTCCGGCCAGCCTCTACCCACTAAAACCGCACTCCCACCTAAGCTATTGTAAGGGGGGTGGGGCAGGATCTCCGAGAACTCAACTGGCCACCCCCTAAGTTACAAACCGCCCTGGAGGGGTGTGAATCTCCCCCCCGTGCCCTACCTAATACCAGACCCCGGCCGGAGGGACCCGGAGGAACCCATCCCTGGAGCCTTCGAGTTGGGCTTCCCGAATCCCAGTTCGGTCCACCCACAGCTCCCGGAGCCTTCGTGCGCTGTCAGGGCAGCAGCAGTGTGTGACCCCCTAAGATGGTCACCCACCACCGCCGCCCGGCCAGGCCAAGAAGGCGCCGACACCGGCAAGGAAGGGTCGTCGGAGGCGCACTCGCACGCCCCAACCCTCACCACCCCACCCCCCACGCGCCACCCCACCGGAGCCCGCCTCCGGTAGATGGCCGACACCCCCTACAAGGGACCGGGTAAAGGTCCCTCCGGGGTGCCGGTCCATCTCGGGGGGGAGAGACTACCTCCCCCCCAGGGGCCGGGGTCAGCTCATTCCCCCGGCCCCGCCATCCTCCGCCCTCCGGGGTGAGGGCAATCCACGGCGGTGGTGGGGACGGCTACCCCGCCCACTACGCACCGCCAATACCGGGGACAAACCCACAGCCCCCCCACTACGGGGAAGCACAAGTTGACGCGAGGAGGGGATCACTCCTCGCGCCCTCCCCCCAGACGCCGCCCCCCTCACCTGGGGCACAGAAGAACGACGGGGAGAGGGCCCCCCCGTCGCTGCACTCCTACCTCTCTGCACCGCCCCCGTGTTCCTCCCTGGATTACGGGGCGGTGCCCGACGACGCGGGGGACGCCCCCTCGCCATCGCTCTCCTCGCCGAGCCCGGGTCCCTTTCCCGGGCTCGCTCGGCGGCCTCCTTCCGAGACATCACAGTCTCGCAGAAGGAGGCCACCGCCTTCCACGACCTCTCGCTCTCGATCAAGTGGCCGACCAAGACCGGGAGCGAGAGGTCCCACCCTTCCACCGCGGCTCTAAGGACACGACGCGGCTCTGCCCATGCCGGGCACTCCTCCAGAGTATGCCGCGCCGTGTCCACCTCCTCGCCACAGTGGTGACACTGTGCCGCCGGCTCTCTCCCCACCCAATGTAGGTACTCACCGATCAACCCTTTCCGGTGAGCACCTGGGTGAGGTGAAAGGTCAACCCAATTCGACTCCTGCACCAGTCCTCGAACCTGGGCAGGAGGGCCCGGACGAGTGGACGATCCGAGGAGGCCAACATTTGCCTCCATCGGTCGAACAGAGAGGGAAGGGCTAGAGGGTGTAGGGATAGGTAGGAGAGAAAGGTTGAAGGGTGAGGGAGTGAGAGAAAGAGTAGTAGAAAGGAGCAAAGTGAGGGGGAAAGGAGGTTAGGTCTCGTGGCGATAGACAGATAGGACCAGGAGAAAAGAGAGTAGGAGAGCAGGTGGTGCGCTCTAACGGGAAAAAGTTAAGCCAGGAGACAGGTAATTAGAGAAGCGGGAATTGTGAAAAGGAGTAAGAGGTTAGAAGGAAGAAAAGAAGTCGGACTGAGGATGAGTGAGAGGGGAGAAGCAGGCATGCTGATGGAGTGAGAAGAGGGGAAGGAAGGGAGGGGAAGACTGGGGGCAGTCATGAAGAAGTTTCCTCTAGAGAGATGGTTTAGCTCGGAAAGTGTGGACAGTGTGGGGAGGAAAAAGGGAATAGGGGATGTAGAGGGAGGGATGGAGGAGGATAAGTCATCTTTTAAAAGAAGTGACTTGACGAAAAGGTCCCCACCTAGGATAGAAAATAGGGAAGAGAGAGGGAGAGTTGAGGGAATGGGAGAAATGTTTAAAGAACTAATGGGGGAGATGAGGAGGATGAGAGAAGGGTTAAGGGGGGAAAGGGAGGAGGGGAAGAAGTTGATAGAGGAGTGGAGGAAGGAAAGAGAGAAGTGGAAGGAAGAGAGGAGGGAAGAGGAGCTATATAGGGATAAGGTGAGAAGATGGATAGAAAGTATAGAGGGAAGGGTGGCAAAGGTAGAGGGGAATATAGAGGAATCGGCAAGGGGAGGGGGGGTACAATTGATAGGGAAGATGGAAATGTTAGAAAAGAAGGTAGAAAAGTTGGAGTTAAAGGAAAAAAGACAGGAGTGACAGGGGGAAATGAGGAGGGGAGGAAAGAGATGGAGAGAAGATTGAGGGAGGTAGTATTGGTAGTAGATAAGAGGGAGAGGGAAGTGAGAAGAAGGAATGTTATAATAAAAGGGATAAAGATGGAAGGAAGGGAGGATAAAAAAGTGGTAGAAGAGATATGGACGAGATTAGGTGTCAAGGAAAAAGTGGAAGAGATAAGAAGGGTGGGAAGAGAAGATAGAGAGGGGAGAAGTATGTTGTTGGTGAAGATGGAGGGAATGGAAGGAAAGAGAAGGGTAATGATGGCGAGGAGGGAGTTAAAAGGGAGTCGGGAAAGAATAGAAGATGACATGACGAAGGAAAAGAGAAGGGCAAGGTGAAAGATAGAGAGAGAAGCTGAGAGGGCGAGAAGGGAGGGGAAGAGAGTGCAAATAGGATATATGAAGATGTGGGTAGATAATAGATTGAAAAGATGGGACGAAGTAGAAGAGAAATGGATTGAGGTTCAGGGAAACGAATAAAGAGGGGTTCAAAACAGGGGGGGAGAAGCGGAGAAACATACAGAAATAAAAGTGGAAGGAAAGATAGGAGAAGATAAGAGGGTGTACAAGATAGCGTTTTGGAACGTGGCAGGTATAAAAAACAAAGTCAGGGATTTTTGGGAGGGTACAAGGGAATGGGATGTAGTGGTAATGAGTGAAACATGGGTAGGCAGAAAAGACTGGGAGGGGGTAAGGCATATGGCAACGAAAGGATACAGATGGGAAGTGCAATACGCAGTGAGGCGAGGAAAGAAAGGGAGAGCAATGGGAGGGATGATAATAGGAGTAAGGAAAGGAATAAGAATGGAGAAGGATGGAAAAGAGGCGGAGGAAGAGGGAATAGTAGCACGGAAAATATGGTTAGGTTGGGAGGAATGGAGAGTAATAGAAGGAACGATTGGTGTGCTCTGTCTCTCTCTCGCATGAGAAGGATGGAAGGATGAAAAGCGGAGCGGAGGTCCGCATTGTACTCCGAAAAAAGAATAAAATATTATTATTATTATTATTATACAAAAAACTAAAATTATTTTAGAAGAATGGTGATTATCCGAGAAACTACAAGCACTTTGCTTCGATACCACGTCCATAAATATTGGACGATAACGAGGAGCCTGTGTTCTCCTCGAACAAAAATTGGAAAGTGACATTTTATATTTGCCTTGCAGACACCATATATATGAAATCATTTTACATAGTATATTTCACGAAGAAATGTTAAAATCTTCAGGTCCAAATTTCCACTCCTTAAAAAATTTCAGGATGCTTGGAGAACAATAAACAAATTGAATTTCGTACCCGGAATCGAAACCGAATATGTCCGCGAAACTATTACAGATAACGTGATTCAAGAAATCCTTGAATTTTCTATCGATGTATTACAAAAAGAACAGCAGCCAAGAGAAGATTACAAAGAATATTTGGAGCTAATAATTATTTTCCTGGGTGGGACTCCACCAAGAAATATAAGATTTCGGGCCCCAGGAGCTTTCCACCATGCTCGTTGGATGGCGAAAGCTTTATATTGTTTAAAAATATATTTATTTAAAAATCAGTTTGTATTAAGCACCGACGAAGAAAATGGAATTCGCGACATTTGCGTCTTTCTCGCTAATCTTATTTACATAAAAGCGTGGATTCGAGCTCCAATGGCAGCGGAAGCTGCACGTCAAGATTTGGAATTTTTACAGAAACTGTATGTATACCGTTCTACTGACGAAAGAATAAATTCTATAGCATTAAAAAAAATTTGTAACCATTTATGGTATTTATCAACAAAAGCGGTAGCCTTAGCATTGTAACAACTTGGTTACCCGGGTGCTTCATTGCAGGAGATAGCTCGTCGTGCCGGGGTTCGCGTTGTCGATGAGTGTTTAGAGCGTTGTTGAGAGTTCAAGGTTACTGCTGGTTCAGGAGCAACCCAACGCTCTGATTCGTATGAAATCGTGGATGTGTTGCACATCGATCACATGCGTCCTGAGACTCTTGGATCAGCCAAGGTTCAGGACGAAAGTTCACATTGTAAATCGTAGAACGAGTTCATAAGAAAGAGAAATGCATGACAGAAAGTTCATAAGAAACGGATAGAACGCACGAAAGAAAGTTCATAAGAAACGGATAGAACGCACGAAAGAAAGTTCATAAGAAACGGATAGAACGCACGAAAGAAAGTTCATAAGAAACGGATAGAACGCACGAAAGAAAGTTCATAAGAAACGGATAGAACGCACGAAAGAAAGTTCATAAGAAACGGATACAACGCACGAAAGAAAGTTCATAAGAGGCGTAGAGAATGTACGAAAGAATGTTCAGAGAACACTTCACAATCACGTCACAGGCAAAATCGCAAACTCACTCCTATAATGTACTTTAACAAGCGAATTACTATGTCTGTACGACTCGATAAGTTAATCTATCAATTCAAAGGTTCGAAGACTTGTAACGTCTAAGTTCTAATTCTGAATGAACCCCTAACCGACTGCCCGGAGGACCCAGAGTTCCGCTACCTCTCCCCTCGGTCCTCCTTCCTAGCTCGGATAGATTCATGCCCACCCTTGGGAATGATTTGGGGTAGACGGCCACCCTAGGCGCTTGCAACGGTCCCGAAGATTTGCCAAGGTCAACACTTGACGACCAAATCCTGGGTCCTCTAGCCATCTGGCAATCCGACACGCTAATAAATAACTCCAACGTGACAGGGTCTCACTCTATCGGAGCCCCGGCCCAGCCAGAGTGTCTAGGTAATTCTAGACAATGAGGAAGCCGTGGGTTGGAAAGGACGGGGTGCGGGGAGAAATAAAATACTCAGTCTTGTGGTACGGTGAGTTTCGCTGCGGAGTTGATCCCTTGTCGTCGATCGCTGCGGGGCACAGTGGGCTGGATCGACGTATTTTTCGGACATGGGCCTAAATATAAAAGTTCGAAATTGACATTTCTAACGCCATCACATCTTTCACCTAGATTTGAAGTATAGGAATATGTAAAAATATTCTTTTAAAATCCGCACTAAACTTTGTGACCTTAAGGTAAAGTTAGCATTGCAGTTTTTTAGTTTTTCCTTTTCCTCTTAAAAGAGCTCTTCAATTTTTTTTTAAATTTCCAAACTTTTACACTTTAATTAGTAGACTATGATCTACAATTTCACACAGGTGCCATTTCGATCGGATGAGATAAACGTATAAACGGAACCAACATTTTAAATATTCTTTAACCCATGATTACGAAAAACGCTTAAAAGAGCCCAGGGTCTAATTTACACTGTTTTCAACCTTGAATATTAAGGTTTAAAGAAGTGCAAAGTTTAGCTGCGGAAACCTGCGATTCTTCGAGTAAATTCAATTTAACGCGTTTTTAATCAGTAAAAACCAATACAAAAAAAAACAAGATCATGAACAACTAATACAAAAAAAATCATAGAAAAAGTTTCACTTCAAACATAATGAACGATCAAAATTTGCTTCGCAAAGAAGGAAAGCGTATGGGAAATGCTATGAACTACGTTTCTTTCTTTCTCATACGCTCTCCTTCTTTGCGAAGCAAATTTTGATCGTTCATTATGTTTGAAGTGAAACTTTTTCTATGATTTTTTTTGTATTAGTTGTTCCTGATCTTGTTTTTTTTTGTATTGGTTGTTCCTGATCTTGTTTGTTTTAACATTTCCAATCTTAATATGCTTCTAAACATTACTAGACTGCAAGAAGTTTCACTTCCACCGCGCGTGGTTTTCCACACGTATATTTTTTTTTCTTTACACTTTTCTCTACACTTTCGGCTCCTATTTGTAAGAAATAAGTTTTCAGGAAAGTTACGTTAGCACAACCCTGTATATGTATTCAGTTTGATTGAAAATGTGGGATTCTACTTAGATTTTGGTAAACACACATTAGTATAATAATACTTTGTAAACACCACACTGAGCTTCTGCGCGACTAATTTTGTTTTTAAATGAAAATATATTTATTCATTTTGATTGAAAAAGTGGATTCTACTTAGATTTTGGTAAACACACATTAGTATTTTTATATTATTTTTGATTTTACTTCAACTTGCCCGTAAGACGGCGCAATCTATCTCTATATGTCTGTAGTCGTAACATAACCATGTATTTCTAACCTTTTCGTTTGATCCTACTACCGAGCATTTTATTCGTTGCGATATATTCCAAAATGTTCGCTATCATTCTAAAGATCATTGGTTATCCCAAATCGGTGGACCGGGGTTCGAATCCCGTCGGGGTAAGAAATTATTTTTCTCCGTTCATTCTCAGTTTAAATTTTCGCGCCCCACTTTCCACTTCCGTAACGTCGACACGTCACATCCGTTATTTTAGAAAATTGTTACCCTCAGCAAAGAAGTTTCACTTCAAAAAATTTGTAATGAAGAGTATTATAAATTTGGACTTTCGTCTCTGCATGCAAAAATTCGATTTTTCGAATGTCTCTTGCATTTATCTTATAATCTAGAATTTAAAAAGTGGTCAGCATCAAAGCCACAATACAAAATAATGCAGACAAGTAAAAAATTACTTGTTCAAGAAAGATTTCGTTCTGAGCTGGGTTTAATGGTGGACAGAGTTAAGCAAGGAACTGGTACGTATAACGATGGAAATACTGCCAGAAAGATTTTTTGAAAATCCTAAGATTACGTCAGCAATCACTGGAGTCGATGAAAATTTAATTTACAAGTTTGCTGTGGTTCTGCAAGCCATTTCATCTGGAGAAAAGTTAATGTAGAAAAATTTGCACGCTACGCGATGGAAACTGCGGAATTATTTGTCACTTTTTATCCGTGGTATTACATGCCATCCACCATTCGTAAGATATTAATCCATGGCAACAAAATTATTGAGAAAGCTATAGTACCGATCGGGCAACTATCGGAAGAAGCCCAAGAGGCAAGAAATAAAGAATTCCGAAAGTTCCGGGAATTTAAGAGTAGAAAATTTAACAGAATGGTTACAAATGAAGACATACTGAACAATTTACTCGTCACATCTGACCCACTGATATCTTCTCTTCGACCACAGTTAATTTCAAAAAAAAAACAAGACCTATTTCCAGAAGCATTTCAGCTCTTAACAATAAGTGATCTCAGTGAAGAAAATTGGGACGAATCTATGGAAACAGAATAAACCTGATTCACTTGTTGCACTTGAACGATTTTCAGTACAGGTACTCTACATAATAAGGGTAAAAAGTCTGTAAAGTTTTAATCCAATATCTTCAGCCAATGAGAAGTAATCGCCATGTCCATTTATTTGCTCCGTTCGCTCCACTGTGCGGGGATGAGATTTTCGCGAGGCGCGGTACGCGGTCGGTACGGTCGAGCGGAGCGCGGCTGGAGAGGACGGTTGATCGCGCTCGCGGGGACGAGAAACTCGTATTTTTGAGCGTCGCGCCAATTTGCGCGACACGATATTGCAGGATCGTAGTCGGGTCCCAGGGGGGCCCGAACTTCTTTTCCTCTGGACAAAGAACAGATTCCTCAAGGAGAGGCGCGGAGAGGACCGGCTCCGGAAATAACAATGGAAGAAACTTCGAAAGATCAGTAAGGCCCAGGATAAGCAACCTGGAAGCTTCGACAGAGGACAACGGTGCCACGAGGAAAAGCAGCCGCATCCTGTCGTCGCCTCGTCCGGGAAGAAGCCTGATCAGTCATCGGATTGGTCGAAGCCGATCGTCTCAGCAAGGAGCGGCTAATCACCGAACGCCGCTAACGAAGAACCTGCGAATCGCCGGAGGCCAGGGCTTGTCGCGTGGTGTGCTGAGATGCACATCGGTCCCAGGCGGTTGAGGGAATGACCTCGAGGTCACCATGCCTCTTGAGATTCCCCCTCTTCCGTTCTGGGAACCCCGATGGAACTGATGTTCCTCTGAACCGGGTACTTGCCCGTGGCACGGCCTTCGGTACGTGTCCGGGAGAGAGGCCTGGGGTGAGGAACTTCGGTATAGTTGGTGGGCCGATGTGCGTCAAAATTCCTCCTACTCCACCTCCACGTGGGGCACACTGGGACTCCGTTCAGGCTTCGGCTTGGACGGAGTGCGAACGGAGTAGGCAGGTATGGGGGGGGGGATACACGTGCCCTGGAGCTAGGTGATCGAATTCATCACTCTCCGGGGCGGCATACCGTAACCCGGTGGTCATGTTTTACCAGAACGGGGGGCTTGTCTTAATCGGCTGGCCCGCGAGGAGAATAAACCTCTACAAAAAAGTCCCTAACCCTGTGCTATACGCAACGTGGCCAGAGGGCATCCTCGGTGTAAACGCCGGGGATGGGCGGATGGGTGCATCCGTCTCAAGCGTTTGACGACCTTCCGGTACCGGCCGCCCCCGGGTTGAAAACAGGCCCACTGTCGGGACTCCGATACCGGCAGTGGAGTCACCCTTTATCGGTACCGAAGTATGTGGGTGATGAGTGAGACCCTCCCCAGAAATGGGGAGGGTAGTAACCAAGCCCGTAATGAAAATGATGATGGATATAAACGAAGTGCCTCGGAGGAATATCGAAGAGCGGGAGGGGATACCGTGCCCGGAAGCGGTTGTTGTTTTGGAGGGGCTACCGTGCCCGGAAACGGGGATAGT
This sequence comes from Lasioglossum morio, assembly GCA_916610235.2. Classification (NCBI taxonomy): domain Eukaryota; kingdom Metazoa; phylum Arthropoda; class Insecta; order Hymenoptera; family Halictidae; genus Lasioglossum; species Lasioglossum morio. The sequence continues at coordinate 85,529 of CAKAJA020000368.1, read as the reverse complement.
AGGAGCGGCGGCGACGGGGTCCCTTCCGGGGACCTCTGAACGCCAAGTTTTGAAGCCTCGGAAACGCCTGAGGACGGCGGCATCCGGAAGCAATTCCGGATGCGACAGCCGTGTCGATTCTCCAGTCCCCACCCTGACGGGGGATGGACTGGAGGATGACACCACGGCCGTCTCCGAGGCGTCATGGCGGACGCCTGTGGGGAGATCCGCGTCGTCCTCCCTGGTAGGGAACCCCGGGGAGAAGCCGAAGAGAAACCGGGAACTGAGGAGGGAGAACGCGTCTCTTAGACGCGAGTTGGGGGAGTTAAGGGACTCCCTGGCCGCCATCCGTGGGAAGATGATGGCGATGAAGAGGCGGCAGGCCGCACATGCGTCTGCTGCACCTTCGTCGCCTCTCCCCTCGGTCGCGGCCCCACCGGCAATGGCGCCACCACCGGTCCCGGCGCACAAGGTGCCCGGGCCGACGCCATGCGGGGACGCGATCCTCCTGGCCCAGATCGCGGCCCTCATGGACGCCAAACTAATGGCGTTCCATGAGGAGCTCCGGCCGGCGTCGGGGGGAAACCATCCCCAACCCGGGACGTATGCCGGTGCGGCTCGGGCGCGAAAGAGGAATAAGAAGAAGAAGAAGAAACAGAAGAAAGGGAAGAAGGAAGGACAGGTGGACGCCGTAGGGGCGTCACCGGCCCCTCCTTCCACGCAGACGCCGGGAACATCCGCGTCTCACCAACCTGGGACGTCGTTCCCTTCTTTAGAGGGAACCTGGTCCCAGGTGGTTGGTAGGAAGGCGAAGCGACAGGCCAAGGCCGCGTCTTCTCAGCCCCCCCCCCCCCCGGTCTCCTCTGCCCCAAAGAGCAAGGCGACCGGGCCGCAGATGACGGCTCCTCGTGTGGTGACCCCTCCCCGTACGGCAGCGGTAACGCTTACCGTACCGGAGGGGAGCAAGGCCACCTACGAGGAGGGTATGCGAAAGGCCTGCCAGGACATAAACCTGGATGACCTGGGTATCGGGTCCTTGCGCTGGAAGTGGGCGGTTACTGGGGGTCCCATAATTGAGATCCACGGAGCCGACGGGGGCGTCAAGGCAGACGCACTCGCCGCGAGGATGTCCACCGCCCTGGGGGGATGGACATCAGGGTAGCCAGACCCGTGAAGAAGGCGGAATTCCGTCTTACGGGTCTGGAGCCCTCGGTCACCCCTCAGGAGGTGGTCAATGCGGTGGCGAGGGTCGGGGGCTGCACCGCCGAGTTCATCAGGGTCGGGGGTATTAAGATCCCGACTGGTGGACTCGGAACGATCTGGGTGCAGTGCCCGGCTGCGGCGGCCTTGGCCTTGGAAAAGGCCAAAGTCGTCCGTGTGGGATGGACCCAAGCCCGGGTGGTTGTACTGGCCGCCCGGCCAATGCAGTGCTTCCGCTGCCTCGCCCTTGGGCACGTCAGGCAGCGGTGCACTGCGACGGTGGACCGGAGCGGCCTCTGTTACCGGTGCGGGAGTTCATCCCACAGGGCGGCGGCGTGTACGGCCGTCCCCCATTGCGTGGTGTGCGCGGCAGCGGGGAAACCCGCAAACCACAAGGCGGGGAGCAAGGCGTGCTCCGCATTCGAGGAAGAAGAAGGGGTCGAAGGGGGGAAGTGGTGTGGCACCACTCCCCGAGACCACTGGAGCGGCTGGAGGGGCCGGACAAGCCCTCCCCTCTACTCCCCCCAGTGTAGCGATGGAGGTTGAGGCTAGTCAGGGTGGGGAGGAGGGCGGTAGCGCCCCCCCTCCCGCCCCTGAGGCGTCTCAGGTAGGAACACCCACGGACCGCCAGTAACGGCTCATACGGCCCGTGGGTGTTCCTTGCCGGTACTGCAGGCCAACCTCAATCATTGTCGCCGGGTACAGGACCTTATGGTCCATAGCCTGGCGAGCTTTGGTGTTGGCCTGGCGGTGGCCGCGGAGCCCTTCTGTGTCCCTGACCACCCACAATGGTTCGGAGACCTGGAGGGCTCCGTGGCGATTTGGGTTCGCCTATCGACGAGTTTGCCCCTCTGCTCTGTGGTCGAACGGCGCAGAGGGGTGGTGATGGTAAAATGGGGGAGGTTTCTGGTCGTTGGGTGCTACATATCACCTAACTGCAGTCTCTCCGATTTTGAGGGGTATTTGGACCGGCTGAGGGCATGATTGTCCCGTATATAGCCGGTCCAGTATTGGTCCTGGGGGATTTCAATGCGAAATCCACAACGTGGGGGAACCCCAGGACCACACCTCGTGGCAGAGAGCTGCAGGATTGGGCGGAGGGGCTGGAGCTCAGGCTGATGAACCTGGGCTCCGTGCCGACGTGCGTGAGGTGGAATGGGTGGTCGATCGTGGACGTAACGTTCGCAACCGCCCAGGCCTCACGCCGAGTGTCCAACTGGCGGGTCTGGGAGGGATATACTCTCTCGGACCACTGTTACATTTTGATGAGAGTGGCAGTGGTCTCTGACCCGCCGGTGGACACGCCCCTCCTCCGACGGTGTGGCACCCCTTGTTTGCCTAGATGGGTGACGAAGAGACTAGACGAGGACCTATTGAGGGCCGTGATTATCGGTTCCGCCTGGCCTTCGGCCAGGGAGCGTGGACCTGAGGAGGGGGCGGCTTGGTTCCGGGAGACATTACATATGATTTGTGATGTTACGATGCCCCGGATCCGAGCCTGCCCCCAGAGAAGATCAGCGTACTGGTGGTCGGGCGAATTGGCTGAGTTGAGACGTATGTCCAGCCGCGCCCGACGCCGGTACGTCCGCGCTCGGCGCCGCCACTTTAGAGGTGGCGGCGACCCGGAGTGGGCGGTGGACGGTCTGGAATAACTCTACGGAGAATATAGATCGTCCGCCGAGGCCCTCAAGACGGCAATTGCCAAGGCCAAGGCCAAAGCCTGGAGTGAGCTCCTGCTCACTCTCCGTGACGATCCGTGGGGGCGCCCGTATAAAACGGTGCTTGGGAAGCTCCGCAAATGGGCGCACTCTATCACGGAGGAGGGAGAGGAGGAGGGTGAGGAATGTGTCCCGGAGCCGACCAATTTCGATTGGTCGGACGAACTCCGGGTCTCCGAGTGGGAGCTGTCCGTGGCCCTCCGGGAGCGTCAGGGTAGGGGGAAGAAAGCCCCCGGTCCTGACGGCGTTCCCGGCGGAATCATGGCCTTGGCACTGCAGGTCCTCGCCCCGGCTTTCAGGAGCATCTTGGATGCAAGCCTGAGCCGGGGGACCTTCCCCAGATGTTGGAAAGAGGCGGTCCTTGTCCTTCTCCACAAGAGTGGGAAACCCAAGGATTCTCCCTCCGCTTACCGGCCGGTATGTTTGCTCGTCGAAGCGGACAAGCTGTTCGAAAGAATAATTGCTGCCCGCCTCCGAGAGCACCTATCGCGGCGTGGTCCCGAGCTGAGCGACAGCCAGTTTGGATTCCGGAGGGGGCGCTCCACTATAGACGCTTTAGAGCGTCTGCGCCTCCTCCGGGAAGCGGCTGTCGCCCAGGGCAGGGTGTCGATCGCCGTATCATTGGATATATCCAATGCATTCAACACCCTGCCCTGGAAGGAGGTAGAGAGGGCCCTTGAACATTTCGAGGTGCCTCTCTATCTCCGGGCGGTGCTCAGGGACTACCTCCGCGGCAGAGAGGTAGGATTCACCGGCCGGTATGGTATTCCATACCGGAGGGAAATGTGCCGCGGGGTTCCGCAGGGATCGGTCCTTGGACCATTCCTGTGGAACCTCGGATATGACGCGGCACTAAGGGTTTCCCTGCCCGCCGCAACGGGTGCCATCCGTTATGCGTATGACACCCTGGTATATGCGGTGGGGAGGGATTGGGGAGGGGCAGGACGCCTCGTGGAGTCCGCCCTGGACTGTGTCGTTGGCCGGATTCGGGGTATGGGGCTGGTTGTGGCCGCCGCGAAGACCGAGGCGATTTGGATGTACAAAGCGTCTCGGTCGCGGCGGCCGCCACAAGATTTCCGGATCCGGGTCGTCGATACCCCCGTCGAGGTCAAGCCCACGATGAAATATCTGGGCCTGATCCTCGACGGTCGATGGCGCTTCGAAGAACACTTCGGTGTCCTGGGCCCCCGATTGGAGAGGACAGCAGCCGCTCTCGCGAGGCTGCTGCCCAATAGAGGGGGCCCCCAGATGAAGGTCCGCCGCCTCTATTCGGGTGTGGTGCGGTCTATTGCCCTTTATGGAGCCCCCGTATGGTACCGCTCGCTCGAGGTCAGCCGGCGATCCCGACAACTCTTTGAGAGGGTTCGTCGCCGGCTGTCCCTGCGGATCATACGGGGTTACCGCACCATCTCCACCGAGGTGGCGGGCCTCCTGGCTGTTGCTCCGCCCCTTCAATTGGAGGCGGCGGAACGGGCGACTGTATATCAGATCACTTGCCGGTTCCGCCGCCCCTATGGGGTGGAGCTTACAGACGAGGAAGGACAGGAGATCGAGGATCTGAAGCGCCAGGCACGGCAGGAAGTGTTCGACCGATGGAGGCAAATGTTGGCCTCCTCGGATCGTCCACTCGTACGGGCCCTCCTGCCCCGGTTCGAGGACTGGTGCAGGAGTCGAATTGGGTTGACCTTTCACCTCACCCACATTGGGTGGTACCTACATTGGGTGGGGAGAGAGCCAGCGACACAGTGTCCGTTAGTTGATAGGTGTCTTGTAGCTCGTCGATTCTCTCGATGAACGCGAACGATGATCTTTCCCGTCACTTGTACAGCCCCATTTCTGCATACGGTAGAGATTCTTGCGCGGGTCTGGCGGGGGGGGGGGGAGCGGGGGCAGTTACGACGACGGTTGGCGGTGGTGCGGTGGTGACGCCACCGGTGGACGCGCCGGCGGTGTGCATCGCAGTACTAACGAATGACGGTGTCTTTGGTTCGTCCATTGCTGGTAACGCGGAAGATGGGTTTAGGATGCTTGCTGCCGTAGTTCCTCTGTCGTTCCGGTTACGGGGAGATTCAATTTCCGCAGTTCGTTAGTGATTCTTTCTTTCGTAACTCGTAGGGAGGAGGTCCTTTTCATTCCTCGCGGCGGAGTTTCAGAATTTTTACGCGGTTGCACTGGTATGTTTATCTAGTACGCATCAGGTCCCTGTTCGGGCGCCATGTAACAACTTGGTTACCCGGGTGCTTCCTTGCGGGAGATAGCTCGTCATGCCGGGGTTTGCATTGTCGATGAGGAAGCCGCGGGTTGGAAAGGACGGGGTGTGGGGAGAAATAAAATACTCAGTCTTGTGGTGCGGTGAGTTTCGCTGCGGAGTTGATCCCTTGTCGTCGATCGCTGCGGGGACGAGATTTTCGCGAGGCGCGGTCGGCACCGGTCGAGCGGAGCGCGGCTGGAGAGGACGGTTGATCGCGCTCGTGGTGGCGGGACGGTGTACCGGTCGCTGGCACGGCGATCGGCCGACGGAGGGCAGCGGACTTTTTTTTTTTTTTTTTTTTTTTTTTTTTTTTAATTGGGGAAAATCCGATTAATGGATAACCATCCTTGCCGCCGAAGGCAAGGATGACCAATGTCGCTCTCGGTATAATTGGTACCGACTAACAACCCCAATAGTCGTCCCTAGACATTTACTGCAGGGACCCCGGATCACGTTAGTACTCAACTGGGCCCCCGCTGTCCCTTAATGAGACATCCCCTGGCAGAGGGCAGCGGACTGCTGGCACGACAATCGGCTGTGGACGGGTGGAGGATTGTCGGCCCAACAATCAACCACCAAATGTGGGGGGCAGAGGAGACGAGACAGATCGTCGGCTCGATGATCGTCTGTGGAGGAAAGGTACGTTCGTCGGCTCAACGATCGTACTTCGGACAGCGGAGGTTCTATACTTACTTCTCGGTTTTGTATTCGGGCACCGACGAGACACTGTTAAAGACTGCCAGCCTTACGGGACTACGTGTTCCGGGAAAATTTTCGGTGTTCTCTTACGCCATCTGGGATTTATTTTGACTGGAGTGAGAAACAGAAGCATCGACGACATTTCGTCGGTGCAGAAGACCACTGAGGAGAGATTCTCGTCGCGACGCGTCGGTGGGAAGACGAATCATCACGAAACCATATGGATTATCATCAAATGTTATATTCTCCGCCATATTTCAGACGATGTTTTGGTGTTGGTTTTTGAGGTTTAAAATATTAAAAGTAAAACTCAAGAACAAAAGATTCCTATAAATATTGTACATAAAAAAGTATTGAAGCATAAGTTTAGGAAAATCTAGAATTCCTCATTCAAATTTTATATCAGATACCTGAATTTTTAGTTTAAAAATATTTCGTAAATGAGCATTATTTCCCTACACTTTTTTAAATACATAATTGTTCCAAGAATCGATCTGTGGAAACAGAAATATCTAGAAAAATGGAATAACTTTTATTTGACATATTGTTCCGAATAATAAAGTTTCGATAAAGAATTACGCGAATGAATTAATATGTTTAAAAAAATGCACGCAATTTGACAGTGAAGTTTCAGCTTCAAATTTAATAACAAATTGATATATTCAGTTACAATTGAATGTATGTTTAGAAACTACGTTTTGTTATGAAAATTTAAGATACATAAATTTGCAGATCTTACACACTGTGATTATCGGACTTTTCTCCATTAGACGGCATACTGTGCTACGCGGAAAACATCTGTGGAAAAATAATAGCGGAGGTCCTAAGTGGACGTGCCGAAAGCTTGTTCTCGCATTTCGTTCCGCTTAGCCTCCTCGCAAAGAAAACATATACAACCGTCCCCTCGCGAAGAGGGAAAGTGTAGGAACGTCTGGAAATTCAAATCGCTGACAAATATAATATAATTGTAGGAGCAGAGATAGATAAGTTTTTATTGAATTAAGAATTTCAAATAGCGAATAAGAGATAAAAAAAAATCATTTGTCACCGGTCAAATAAAAATAATTTTGGTTGATCTTATGCACACTTTGATTTTTGGAGTTTTTTTCATTAGACGACACACTGTGCGACGTGGAAAACATCAGTGGAAAAATAGCGGTAGTCCTCAGTGGACGTGGCCAAAGCTTGTCCCCACATTTCGTTCCGCTTAGCCTCTTCGCAAAGAAAACATATATATGTACATACATACAACCGTCCCCTTGCGAAGAGGGAAAGTGTAGGAACGTCTAGAAATTCGAATCGCTGACAAATATAATATAATTGTAGGAGTAGAAATAGACAAGTTTTTATTGAAATAAGAATTTCTAATAGCGAATAAGAGATAAAAAAATCATTTGTCACCGGTCAAATAAAAATAATTTTGGTTGTCTCTATTCAACGCATGAAGAATATTGTTTTATTCTATAAAAATGTATCTTTTGTCGTTCATTAAACTTTTCATTTTCATCTGTATCTTTATTGGATGGTTTATTGGATTTCAAATAATCTTCTGACAATGAGTCGCGTTCGAATGCTGTAGGCAGTGATGCCGAAATCGTGGTAGGTGGTACGAAGCCGTGGTACGAGACCCCCCCACTATGACCTACCGTTGCCCCTACTGGCCTTCTCCAACTCGCTCGCGCGCTACACTCACCAGCGTACCTCTCCTATGTCCATGTGCGCTGCTTGTGCGCTTGCGCCAGCCACGGCAGCCACAATCTATTTTTAGCACTTTCCATGCATTGCTTTACGGAGACGAAACTGAAATTCGGCCGTCGAGCGAATGAATCGCAATCTGGAGCTACCCCCTTCGAGTCCCCGTGCAGCGATATTCATTTTTATTTTTTTTAATTACATTTTTTAACCTTCTAAAAATTTAAAATGTAAAAACTATGTTGAAAATATATATTCATTTATCATAGAAACGTTTTATTACTATAAAATTGCATGTAATATAAAGAGTCTAGCAGGATACGAGTGAAAAGTGCTCTTGTGCCAATTGTACCGGGCTATGCACTATTTGATAACTCATAAAAAGAAAGCATTCGACACCAAGTTTGAACCCTTTATCTAAACCAGGAAGGTAGTTAAAGGGTAAAAATTAATTATTGGTTTTGCCACATTTTGGTAAATCGATGTAAATCGACAGTCCGCGGGCCATATTATATTGTTCATGTTGCGCCATCCGATATATATGTTATACATATTTCAATAAATCGGGACGATTTGTCGTCAGGACGGCCGAATTGTAAGAATGAATTGTAAGAATGATATAAGTATGCATGTCATATGACTGAATGTGAGTGTGCATATATGTTTAAGTGTTATATATGTTTTTATTGATTTACATGTTATATATGTTTTTATTGATTTACGTCGTGTTAATGTTTTATTAAATGAATGTTCTACGTTATGATTTTGTTAAAATAAAAACGACAGTCCTCTACGAGCGATTGACGAAACATCACGTCGTGTCGAGTATCAATTCCGTGTCAACTCCTTACACATTTTCCTTATTTAATGGTATACTTAAAAATTATAAAAAAATTCTACAATTTTGTAGATATGATTCCTTATGATTGTGAATTTTTTCAGATTTTTTGCAAATAGTAAGTATGAAAAATTGAAACATCCAAAAAAAAACGAAAAATGCAGATTTTGTGTACAAGATTTCGTATGACCAGATTTTTCATTTTACAGCAGTTAGGTATTGGCATTAGCATTATACTCAATTTTTCCAGATTTTTCGATAGAGTGCAATGTAATAATATTATTTTTCTGCTTTAAACGAAATGTATTTATGTTGTGGTGGACAGCCATTAATTCAGCTAAGACACTGTTTATGTTTAGGAAACGTTTTTAGGTGAATAAAATTTATTGTGATGTAATTAATAATTAGAGAAATATATATTTTATGACAAAAAAAGTTTGACAATTTTCTTTTTTGTTCGTAAATACGTTTATTGGTTTTTATATATATACATTCTCTTAGTTAAATTGGTACCAAATATAAACATAACAAAAAAATGACCAACGATTCTTATGGACGCTTACAATTCGCTTATGTATACTATTTTACTCAGTCTAATATTTCGGCTCAGTCTTATTGTCATAGGAATATAAATTTTGGTAAGTATTTTGGTATTGGTTTTCGCTAACAAGGAGAGGCCAAGGTAATCGGGAACCGGATTTTCCTGAAACTTGCAGTATATGAAGATGTCGTATCCAAATATAATTTAGCAAAGCAGTAGCGCGCGCTTTTCAAGATTTTCTCTACCCAGTCATAAAGAGTTCGCGTTAACATATGAACAAGAACCGCTGTGGCGGAGGGCGTTGCGAGAAAGACTGGTAATCAGTAGGTCGCTGGTTCGAGTCTTGCTGTTCACATTTTTTTTATCTTTTTTTCAGTTTTAATCCTACAATTTATGAAATCTGCCATTAAACAATGATTTTTTAAATAGAAATTGCATGTTTTTTATTTGTGGGTATTGAAAAAGAGATCGAACATAAAAATAATACAGTGTTATATTTACTTTATTATTACACATTTAAAATAATAACAATAAAAGATGTATTAATCAAATTCATTAATTCATTAAAAAGAATTTATTAGTTAGAAATATGCAATAATAAAGTAAATATAACACTGTATTATTTTTACTAGGGTGTCTTAAGATAAAAGAAAAGTGAAAAGAAATTGAATACTTTATAAATATTCAAGAAGTTTTAAAATAATATAATATAATATTCGTATTATACATTCTTGAAAAATTCACATATAAGTATGTAAACATGGAGCTGCGATGACAGCGGCAAACATTGGAGCGCGCGGTGGTAGCGGCGAACATTGGAGCGCACGGTGGCAACGGTTAACGTAGACAGACAAGGATGGGAATACTTTTCCTCTATGCTCTCCTCGCCGTTCTAATATAGACATAATAGTTTATCCCACTTTTATCACGCACATGCGTAAAACGAATCGTCCAAAACAGTAGAAAATCAGCGTTACGTATCTGATGCGCGCGTTGAATACCACACCGCGTGGTTGACAAAAGACGCGAGTTTAAAGGGACCAGTGCAACAGTATACGACGAGTGCAACACGTAGTTTTGACAGCTCTCGAAACAGAGATTTTAGATATCGTGCGTGAGTTGTGTAAATTTTCACTTGTTGTTAATTATATTGTTTTTTTATATATTTCAGTTTTTTCTTAGAACATTGTAACTGTACATAAAATGGATTGTGTACCCGCCAAGAGATCTAAGAAGAAATTTCAGCGTCACTGGTTCGACGCTGACGATACTCTCAAGGTTTGGTTGGAAGAACTTCCTTCCGACGAATCGAAATGCGTCTGTAAAGTCTGCAATAAAATCTTCGGTTGTGGACTTACAGAAATACGCAAACATTCGTCCACACGGGCTCATAAAAAAAGCATGGAGCAATTGCTCTCTGCTAATACCCCTTCGGGTAATGAGCCCGATGTTCAGGCCAATCAACCTGACGGGTATCTTCAGGAAGGGACATCATCACGTCCCTTCCTTAAGGAAATAAGAATCGCTGAGATCCGATATGCGGCTTTCTTTGCCGAAAACGATATCGCGATCTCAGTCGCCCCGAAATTTCTTGCACTCATGCAAGATATTGCTAAAAACCCTGCCGTCTTGCAGGGTATGAAGGTAGGCCGCACGAAGTGCGCAAATATTATTTCGAATGTTCTGTGCGTTCGGGAAACCGAACGCATCGTAGATAACGTACGGCATACAAAATTTTCGGTTTACGAAGACGAAAGTACGGACTCGACAAACGACAAATGGCTCTCATTAGTGGTCAGATACATCGAGCCATGTCGTTTGTCTATACGGACAGAGCTGTTGCAGCTAATTCATCTTGATGCTAGCGACTGTTCAGCGGAAAAGATTTTCAAATCTTTTGAAAATTATTTGCTGAAAGAGCAAATTCCGCTAAGGAACGTCGCTGCTCTTAGCTGCGATAACGCTAACGTAATGATGGGATGCCATTCTTCGTTTCAGAGCAAATTGCTCGAAAAAAATCCTGATGTAGTTGTTATGCCGTGCGTTTGCCATTCCGCAGCATTGGCGGCAACTGCTGCTTGCGTTAGTATCCCAAAGGAATGCGACGATTTACTTCGGGGAGTCGCAACCTTCGTTAATAGCAGCCCCAAACGGGCAGCTATTTTTCGTCAATTTCGGGAGATTTACGATAAATCTCCTATCAAAATCCTTAAATTATCCGAGACACGCTGGCTGGTAAGGCACCAGTGTGTCCAAAGGATTCTTAAAATTTGGGAAGATCTCCAGAGTTTTTTCTTAGAATTTTTAGTTTCGGAAAAGTTGGCAACTGCTGAGAAATTTTCTTCTCTGCTCAGCAGATCCGACATTAAAGGATATTTTCATTTCCTCGATTATGTCCTGAACGAGCTAAATAAATTTAATGCCTTGTTCCAAAGTAGGGATACACTGGTGCAGGAGTTGCAGCCCTCTTCTGCAAAGCTGCTTCGTTTCTATTTGAACAATTTTTTGAAAAAACCCCTTTTAAAACACCTTAAGTATGTTCGGGGAATTGATTTTTCTTTAAAATCAAACCAAGTTCCACTGAATGAAGTGCATCTTGGACCCGACACCGAAAATTACTTGGACGAGGCATTGTGTCGTGGAATGTCCGAAGTTGAGTTACACTCCTTCCGGAACAATTGCTTACAATTTTATATAATTGTAAGCAATGAAATAAGAAATCGTCTTCCTCATGACGATAAATTTCTTACGCAATTGACGGTCTTCAAGCCGTCCATTGCATTGCTAAATAGCGACAGGAATTCTTCTTTCCTCAATGTCGCTGCAGTTGCCCAAAAATTGGGAAATTTTAGTGCCGAAGATTTACGAAATGAGTGGGACATTTTGTATTTCGGCACATCCCAATCAAAAAAAGATCGTTGGGCACTGCTCTCTTTCGACGGCATGTGGATGGACATCGGCTTGCAAAAAAATTCGGACAACTGTCCCATTTTCCCACACCTAACATTATTGGTGAACGCTGTCCGATGTCTGCCACACTCCAATGCCGAGGCAGAAAGAGTTTTTTCGTTGCTCCCTGACATAAAATGTAAGAAACGGAATAAATTAGGACCTGACCTCCCAAATTCCATGTGTGTGGTGCGCACAAACCTGAAAACTAGACAAGAGTCTAGCCGCACCATGTCCATCGATGATGGACATTTAAGGCTAATGTCAGGGAGGCATTTAAATACAAGTTCGCCGCATGCACAAAACTTTCACAAGTTAACATTGCATGCAGCTGCGGACTTGTAAGGGTTGCAATTTTTCTTCGTCTATAATTCTAAATTCTGGCGGCGGGTACATTTTCATTGTATCGATGCAGTTGCAATTTTGTGTTCAGCTGATTTTGACCAGTAAGTATCTTTTAACATATACATATGTATAAATTATATAATTAAAATATTCATATCGTTTCCTTTTTACTCCGCAGGACTTGAACGACGTGTACGTTACGAGAAGCAGTTATGGGTGCTGAACGTCGAAGAAGAAGATCCGGGTATGTAAAGCTAACGCTTGAATGTGATATAAACGGCATTAATATGTACTACAATCCACGTCATTAGCATCATGTAGTTTATGATACATTTAACATGGACATTTTTTATTTACACAGAAACGCCACTGTCTCGGAAGGAAATGGACATCCAAGAGGAACATTGAAATTAGATCATCATTGCGAAAAAAGATAAGTTTGCAATAACCTCGATATTTTATAAAATTCTACTATAATTATATTTTTTATTGTATATATATACATATATGTGTATATTATTTAATTGAAATATTTATTAATTGTTTCCTTTTCACTCCGCAGGACTTAGACGACTTGTACGTTACGAGAAGCAGTACATGGTGCTGAACGTCGAAGAAGAAGATCCGGGTATGTAAAACTAACATTTAAATGTGATATAAACGGCATTAATATGTACTATAATCGACGTTATTAGAATTATGAAGTTTATGATACATTTAACATGGACATTTTTTATTTACACAGAAACGCTACTGTCTCGGAAGGACATGGACATCCAAGAGGAACATTGAAATTAGATCGTCATCGCGAAAAAAGATAAGTTTGCAATAACCTCGATATTTTATAAAATTCTACTATAATTATATTTTTTATTGTATATATATACATATATGTGTATATTATTTAATTGAAATATTTATTAATTGTTTCCTTTTCACTCCGCAGGACTTAGACGACTTGTACGTTACGAGAAGCAGTACATGGTGCTGAACATCGAAGAAGATTCAATTTTTATTGTAATAAACGTTTCTATGATAAATAAATATATATTTTTAGCATATTTTGTATATTTTAAATTTTTGGAAGGTTAAAAATGTAATTAAAAGAAATAAAAATGAAAATCGCTGCACGGGGACTCGAAGGGTAGCTCCAGATTGCGATTCAATCGCTCGACGGCCGAATTTCAGTTTCGTTTCCGTAAAGCAATGCATGGAAAGTGCTAAGAATAGATTGTGGCTGGCGCAAGCGCACAAGCAGCGCACATGGACATAGGAGAGGTACGCTGGTGAGTGTAGCGCGCGAGCGAGTTGGAGAAGGCCAGTAGGGGCAACGGTAGGTCATAGTGGGGGGGTCTCGTACCACGGATTCGTACCATAGTACCACGATTTCGGCATCACTGGCTGTAGGAAGGACCGAACACCCGAGCAGTCAAAGAATGGAGCGCGCGTTACAATGTATGTACGTAGTATCGCCCAATGACCAAAGCAGGGATCGAATGAATCTGTGGATTCCTTTAAATCGTAGTTCTGTTTGGACTTTTTAACTTTCCCATCATTTCATTTTTGGTTTAATTTAACTTTCCACATTAATATATGTTGACTCTGTTGTAAAAGTTTATTTCAAATAGTTAGTTTTCCGATTAAAAAAGGTACTAATGCTTTTTTTGCTATTGCAAAAACATGATCAATGCTGTTTTTCAATTTCTATAAAAAGTCTGCATTTGTCGAGTTTTACGTGTTTTTCATTTATTGTAAATGACATTTTGAAAAAAAAGTCGGAAGAAATCTCAAATGTCAACAGAGTATTTTATCAATAATTATCCCCAACACAGGTCTCCCAGAGATTATCCGCCAGGGATACTATTCTTTGAATTTTGCTGAACGTAGAAAAGGACAGCGGAGCTCGAGAAGCCTCGGTCGCCTCGGTCGCCGAGGAGTGAAACATTGAAGCATGATACTGATCGGACCGGGTATATTGGTGTGAACCAGTGTGTGGATCTGGGGCACCCATTCGCACGCGATGGCCACCAGATGGCGCAAAAACAGTGCCGTGTCTAGAATAAGGTAGCATAGCGGCCAGAGCCCTGAGGCCGTTATATTGGCGGGAGTATGTTGGTTATACCGGTCAGTTAGTCAGTACCGGTGCAGTATTATTGGCGGGACGTGCGATCCACAACGAGAGTTAAGTTATTATTAATATTTTAATATACAATGGCAGCTACTAGTGGAGAAAGAGCTACAAAAAGTCCAAAAATTCGCGACTTCGAATTCATCGCGGGGTACTCAAGGTACCCCATTTTTCTGTTACTGAAGCTGAAGACGCCGCCATCTGGTGGCCATCGCGTGCGAATGGGTGCCCCAGATCCACACACTGGTGTGAACCACTACTATTGCGACGCGGAGAATCGCAGTCGCTTCGGCCTGTTCAGCTTGCTTTGGCGTGCGCGGTCTCTCTTTACACGCGCTGTCCTTCTTTACGTTCGGCTCGGTCTTTTAATTTCGATATTTGCTTGTGCAACACACGACGAAAGTTTCGGGCGCAAAGGATAGCGTCGGAAAAGAATCAGAGACGTGAAGAATCCTTATTTTAATGATGTGTAAAACCGATTTTTAAAAAATTACAATTCGTAGGAATTACATGAAAAAATACAATAACTTCCCTATAAATCGGAAAGTTAAGAAAAGACACTTTTTAAAAATTTTCTATTTGAATCCGCAATGAAAATTTAAAATATGTGTCTTTACATCTACATTAATGATACACTACTGAAAAATTCATCAAAATCGATTGACGCAGAAGAAAACAAAATGCATTAAAAGCAGGAATTTAAAAGCGTGATGATGATATAACTGTTACGAGAATATCTGTTCTATATCGTTATCGGCTACAGTTCTGTTTCTGTCATTTTGTATTCCGAATTATCTTTGGCTTTATATATTTATTATTTAAGTAGTTATTTATTGTTATTTATAATATAAACAATTTTTATACAAATAAATTTTTATAATCTGTTTCTATAATCCATATTTGAATTATTATTCCAATAATTTCTTGTTAAAATAATTGTTTAAATAAATTATTATGGGGATTGCCATTCAAACAATAAATATAGAAACAATTTAAAAAATTCATTTCTTTGAACAATTATTTCAACAATAAATTGTTATTGAAATAGTAACTAAAATAATGAATATAGAAACAAATTTCTATACATTATAAATTTGTTTATTTAAACAATTATTTTAACAATACATTAGTATTGAAATAATAATTTCAAAAATGTATATAGAAATAATTATTAAAATTAATGTATTTCTTTAAAAATTGTTTGAATTATTTAATAACAATAAATAACGATTATTACAGAATACCTTTTGTATACGAACCATTGATTTATAAATATCGCAATAATTCTTAAATTAATTTTAAATTCCAATACTTTTTTAGAATATTTCGTGGTAACTACTTTCATTTTTCCTACATCTATACACTGACGATTATAAAGCAATAATTACAATGGTGTACAATAAGGGAAATAAGAAAGCAATAAGAGTGCGTAATGAAATTATACAATAAAAAGTAATTTTTTTCTAAGAATTACAGAATGGGTAATGTCAGCATTCTACAGTTAATTATTACCTGCGGTACTAAATCTATTTACCTACGCCACTGACGCAGTTTCACGTGGTTCACGAACAAATGATCTATTTATGTAGAGAGCGCTGAACCACCAACTAAATCTCGTCGGTGGTGGAACTTTTAGCGATGTGGTCTTTCAGGTCACTGTAAGTTCCACCGTTACCACCCCGCCCATTGCGCCCACTTAGCCTGCCGCGGGATAACACGGGCGGTGGCAGTCTTTAACAGTATCTCGTCGGTGCCCGAATCACCGGGTGGTAACGGTGGAACTTACAGTGACCTGAAAGACCACATCGCTAAAAGTTCCACCACCGACGAGATTTAGTTGGTGGTTCAGCGCTCTCTACATAAATAGATCATTTGTTCGTGAACCACGTGAAACTGCGTCAGTGGCGTAGGTAAATAGATTTAGTACCGCAGGTAATAATTAAATGTAGAATGCTGACATTACCACTCATTTCATTACGCACTCTTATTGCTTTCTTATTTCCCTTATTTTTCACCATTGTAATTATTACTTTATAATCGTCAGTGTATAGATTGTATGAAAAATGAAAGTAATTACCACGAAATATTCTAAAAAAGTATTGGAATTTAAAATTAATTTAAGAATTATTACGATATTTATAAATCAATGGTTCTTCATCAAAATCGATTGACGCAGAAGAAAACAAAATTCATTGAAAGCAGGAATTTAAAAGCGTGATGATGTTATAACTGTTACGAGAATATCTGTTCTATATCGTTATCGGCTACGGTTCTGTTTCTGTCATTTTGTATTCCGAATTATCTTTGGCTTTATATATTTATTATTTAAGTAGTTATTTATTGTTATTTATAATATAAACAATTTTTATACAAATAAATTTTAAAGATCTGTTTCTATAATCTTTATTTGAATTATTATTCCAATAATTTCTTGTTAAAATAATACAAATAATAAATATAGAAACAATTTATAAAATTCATTTCTTTGAACAATTATTTCAACAATAAATTGTTGTTGAAATAGTAATTAAAATAATGAATATAGAAACTTTCTATACATTATAAATTTGTTTATTTAAACAATTATTTTAACATTACATTAATATTGAAATAACAATTTCACAAATGAATATAGAAACAGATAATAAAGACACATATTTTAAATTTTCATTACGGATTCAAATAGAAAATTTTTAAAAAGTGTCTTGTATTAACTTCCCGATTTATAGGGAAGTTATTGTATTTTTTCATGTAATTCCTACGAATTGTAATTTTTTAAAAATCGGTTTTACACATCATTAAAATAAGGATTCTTCACGTCTCTGATTCTTTTCCGACGCTATCCTTTGCGCCCGAAACTTTCGTCGTGTGTTGCACAAGCAAATATCGAAATTAAAAGACCGAGCCGAACGTAAAGAAGGACAGCGCGTGTAAAGAGAGACCGCGCACGCCAAAGCAAGCTGAACAGGCCGAAGCGACTGCGATTCTCCGCGTCGCAATAGTAGTGGTTCACACCAATATATCCGGTCCGATCAGTATCATGCTTCAATGTTTCACTCCTCGGCGACCGAGGCGACCGAGGCTTCTCGAGCTCCGCTGTCCTTTTCTACGTTCAGCCAAATTCAAAGAATAGTATCCCTGGCGGATAATCTCTGGGATACCTGTGTTGGGGATAATTATTGATAAAATACTGTATTGACATTTGAGATTTTTTCCGATTTTTCTTTTCAAAATCTCGTTTACAAAAAATGAAAAACACGTAAAACTCGACAAATGCAGATTTTTTATAGAAATTGAAAAACAGCATTGATCATGTTTTTGCAATAGCAACATATCATTAGTACCTTTTTTAATCGGAAAACTAACTATTTGAAATAAACTTTTACAACAGAGTCAATATATATTAATGTGGAAAGTTAAATTAAACCAAAAATGAAATGATGGGAAAGTTAAAAAGTCCAAACAGAACTACGATTTAAAAGAATCCACAGATTCATTCGATCCCTGCTTTGGTCATTGGGCAATACTACGTACATACATTGTAACGCGCGCTCCATTCTTTGACTGCTCGGGTGCTCGGTCCTTCCTACAGCATTCGAACGCGACTCAGAAGATTATTCGAAGTCGAATAAACCGTCCAATAAAGATACACATGAAACTGAAAAGTTTATTCAACGCAAAAAGATAAATTTTCATAGAATAAAACATCATTTTTATGCGTTGAATAAAGATAACCAGGATTATTTTTATTTGACGCGTGGCGAATAATTTTTTTTATCTCTTATATTCGCTATTTGAAATTCTTAATTCAATAAAAACTTATCTATCTCTGCTCCTACAATTATATTATATTTGTCAGCGATTTGAATTTCTAGACGTTCCTACACTTTCCCTCTTCGCGAGGGGACAGTTGTATATATTTTCTTTGCGAAGAGGCTAAGCGGAACGAAATGCGAGAACAAGCTTTGGGCACGTCCACTTAGGACCTCCGCTATTTTCCCACAGATGTTTTCCACGCAGCACAGTGTGCCGTCTAATGGAGAAAAGTCCGATAATCACAGTGTGTAAGATCTGCAAATTTATGTATCATAAATTTTCATAACAAAACGTAGTTTCCAAAAAGCTACCTCCAATTGTATTTGAATATATCAATTTGTTATTAAAGTTGAAGCTGAAACTTCACAGTTAAATTCCGTGCATTTTTGAAGTGAAACTTCTTATGGCGCGATGGGCATAAAACCGATTGACGATGAAACGAAAATGCGGCAGGAAGTGGCTATTGCGCAGACTCTCGTACGGTTTAGGAGAGAGAGAGAGAGAGAGAGCACGAAAGCAGAAGCCTTACCATCATTTTTATAGTGCGTCACAGTTTGTTTTTAACCAACACGTGTTATTTATATAAACAAATAATAAAACTAATGACAAAAACAAATGCAGAACGTAATAAATACGATCGACAATAAAACGAAAATGTGAGTTCGAAGTGGCTAGTGCGCAGACTCTCGTGCGGTTTGGGAGAGACAAAGAGAGAGCACGAAAACAGAATGCTTACCGACATTTTTATAGTTCGTCACAGTTCGACAGCACGTGCAACTACGTTTGCGTTAATTCAAATAATAATATAATAATTACATCTATTGTTGTTGGAGATATTAGTCTTTCGAAAACTACCGTGTGCGGAAGAGAATAAAAGTACATCAGTATCAGCATCTATTTATCTTCGTCAAACTGATATTGACGAACATAACCTCACATCAAGTACATTATGGAACATGGTTAATACAGAGAATCAAGCAAATAATCCATCAAGTTCAATGTTAAATGATGTGAATGTTAGCAATATTATTCAACCTTATAGTGACTTTCAACGCCATAGACCAGTTCATAATCAATTTAAGAAAACATTTATAAATAACAAATTTGGTCAGTCGTGCTCTGTTTGCAGTAGATTATGGTTTTTTAAACATATTAATTACAGGAACCATATGTCAAATAAAAGGTATTCTATTTTTCTAGATATTTCTGTTTCCACAGATCGATTCTTGGAACATTTATGTATAAAAAAAGTGTAGGGAAATAATGCTCATTTATGAAATATTTTTAAATTAAAAATTCAGGTATCTGATATGAAATTTGAATTAGGGATACTAGATTTTCCTAAAATTATGCTTCAGTACTTTCTTATGTACAATATTTCTAGGAATCTTTTGTTCTGGAGTTTTACATTTAATATTTTAAACCTCAAAAACCAACACCAAAACATCGTCTGAAATATGGCGGAGAATATAACATTTGATGATAATCCATATGCAGAGAGTAAATGAGAGTGCTCACTATTGGCTGCACATCAACTCGCAGTCCGGACAAGAACCTACATCAACTTGCACTCCGGACACGAACCTACATCAACTCGCACGCCGGATAAGAACCTACATCGACTCTCAGTGACTCTCAGTCTGGACAAAATCATTTTGGCCTTGATCAGAATAAAAAGTTTATATTGATTGATTCGCAGTACCCGTATTATATTATAAACAATTTTTATTTGAATATGTTCTCCAAGTTCAGTTTTTCTCTCTGTTTCATGAAATTAGGAAAATATCATGTATTAAAATACCTGCAGAAAATAATTATTTAATAAGGTCAAATAAATGGAAGGATTACAGAAGTAGACACATTATACTAAACAAAAAAGGTCGAACAACATTTTAGCTCTACTTCCAACAAACTAGAAAATGTATAACGTACTATTTACAATTCCTTAGGACTTGAAGAAATTATATGTTCAGTTAGGAAGTCGGAATTTAACTATGGAATGGGAAATAAAGAAAGGCAAAACAAAACAATTAATCAAAAAATCATTTATTACACACACAAACAAATATTATATAATACATACACAAATATATTTAAAATATTATAAAACAAATAAATAAATAATTATTATAATACATAACTATTCATAGGAATAAAATAACAATTTATTAACCAATTGCCGGTGGAGAAGGTATTGACCGTTTGGCAGACAGCAATGACTCTGCAAATAGGAAAATGCATATTAATAATTATGCATATTAATAATAATAGAATATTGTTCAATTTGGAGGTTTTTTGTACTTTATTTAAATATAATCTATTTAAAAAATAATACCGATTATTTATATGATAGTTTAAACAATTTTATATGCCCAGAAAATCTGTTTATACATAAATGGTTTTTAAAAAATAGTATGTGAAAAACTATACTTTGTTTAAAAAATTTTATTAACCTAGAAAATTCTGTTTATAAAAGCGTGGAAAAATTGACGACGGTGGAGGAACAGTTGACTTTCTTCTTGGAGAATCTTCTACGTGAATTTATAAAATTCTTGATTATCTACTACACTCAAATGAAACATACATTCTATTGAATTGTAAATGATTAATTAAACTTACATTGGCGGATCTCGATAATTTTCATCGTTGACTGAGAGTCTCCTGCTCGCGTTTCAGCTACTCGGTCCACCGAAGCGCGAGCTCGAAGAAGCGTGGAAAAATTGACGACGGTGGAGGAACAGTTGACTTTTTTCTTGGAGAATCTTCTACGTGAATTTAGAAAATACTTGATTATCTACTACATTCAAATGAAACACATTTAAAAAATTGTAATTTTTTTCGGTTAAATACTGATTAACTTAGGTAAAAAACACTTTTCTCTCCGAGCATCCGAAGGGGCTGAAAAATCGTGGAGACTAATTTGTGCAACAGCCTATATACAGTAAAATATCCATAAATGTCGTAAAAGTGTGTCCTTTAAAAGTCCCGAAGCTATCCCCACTACTGCGGGGTGTACCCCCTTGAGTGGCCGTGAAACTCGAGAAGCCACGGTCGCCGATAAGTATGACATCATACGGCTCGAGTGTCTCGTTGAGACCGCCTAATCCAGATTGCTAACTTCCTTATTCTTCATTATTTTTTTATGGAACTTTCACCAACATATTTCTGGCATTTTTCTAATGCAAAATCATACCAAACATGATGTAATTCCGATAATATTTACTTGAGTAATGGACAATTAAAGTTTCGAGCGCAAGGAAGGATAGCGTATGGGAAAGAAAGAAACGCCGAGAGTCGGAGTCGGCGGTACAGTTCAAAGGCTCAAGCGTCAACACGATGCAATACCAACGGATAATTTTTTTATTATTACTTATTTTTTTATAGGACTTTTTATCGTCAATAAAAAAATAGATGTGTATGTACAATCAGAAAAATTTTGATCAGAGAAATATTATAAATATGATGGTAAAAGTCTCATAAAAGATTAATTAAAAATGAAAAAATGTCGTCATTGCATTACTGTTACCTCACCGATATACATATATGTACCTGACTCTTATATGACCATACACCTGTATATGATCCGAATTATATCCTGTTTGGTATCATTTTAATCAGAAAAAATGTCACAAATTTATTAAAAAAAGTCCTACGAAAAAATAAGTAATAATAAAAAAGTTATCCCTTGGTATTGTATTGTGTTGACGCTTCAGCCTTTGAACCTTGCCGCCGACTCCGACTCTCGGCGTCTCTTTCTTTCCCATACGCTATCCTTCCTTGCGCTCGAAACTTTAATTGTCCATTACTCAAGTAAATATTATCGGAATTATATCATATTTGGTATGATTTTTACCAGAAAAATGCCACGAATATGATGGTGAAAGTTCCATAAAAAAATAGACAAAAATAAAGAAGTTGGAAATTTGGATTAGGTGATCTCACTGATATACCCGATCCGCATGTTGTCATACTTCTTGGCGACCGAGACCTCTCGAGTTTCGCGACCCCTCAAGGGGGTATACCCCGCAGTATTGGGGATAGATCTGGGACATTTATCGTACAGACTTTTGGGACATTTATGCATAAAATACTGTATATATTGTCACGCCGTGTCTCGGCGGGGGTTGGAAAACCCCCGAAAAGAACGACTCCGGGCTTTTATGGCTCTGAGACCGGGCCACGTGCAGCCGTATGCACGGGGTCCGCCCGGGACTAAGCAAGGCCGCGAAAAACCTACTGACCACGTAACGGATTTTGTTCGGGCGCCAGGCACCGCGAGGATGCCACGCGAAACGCGATGAATCTCTCGGGCACGGGGAAGCCGTGCACGAGAATCGGATCTTCGAAACGCGACTCGAAAAGCGAACGCAATGGGTCCAGGAGGTTCGAGCACGGGAAGGACGAGGACGGCCCTTACGGCAGGGCGGATCTCACAGGGTTCGAGAAATAGCGACAATTTTGGTCTCGAGTGGAAATTTATTTCCTTGTCATATGGTACAGAGTACGGTCACGTGACCGCAACCCGAGAGCCCGCGCTCTTTATACACTTTTGCGAGAGTTGGTGGTGTCGTAGCGCGTTTGTCGAATTCTCCTATCGCGCGTAAGCGTACGGATGACCGGTACGAAATACAATTTGAATTTCCCGACGAACGGGATCGCGCGAGGCGCAGATGGACGGCGCGGTGCAGGACTGTCGCGATAGCTTTCGCACGTTAAACGCTCGCGAGGTTGTTATCTACGCTACCAGATTCAAGAGGACTTCGAAACATCGAAAGACGACTATTCTCGCGACACGCG
This sequence comes from Lasioglossum morio, assembly GCA_916610235.2. Lineage (NCBI taxonomy): Eukaryota > Metazoa > Arthropoda > Insecta > Hymenoptera > Halictidae > Lasioglossum > Lasioglossum morio. The sequence goes on along the minus strand of CAKAJA020000368.1, from coordinate 62,576 downwards.
ATTCCTCCGAAGAAGCTTCCGTTAACCCGACGCAATGGAACACTCTCTAGACACGAAGAAAATGCTCAAAGTGCTCTCGAGAGCACGAGCCGACGGCACGAGACGCAGGACGTCTCGGCGCACGCGAAATTTCGAGGACGGAACGGCGACCGTTCGTCCTCGCGCAAAATCTATCGAGCCAAATCGCTACCGACAAATACGAAGAAGATCACTGTGCGACTCACCGTTATTGTTCGTAATCGAGGGGGTTTTCTCTATCGATTCGTCCCTTCCATTAATCGGGCTCCTCAGCCGGACCGGTCGGAGCGAAGTCGCCAACCTCCACTCGCCCGAAAAATACTTGAACGGCCGCGAGACCGAGGTTCTCTCTTACGAGAGGCGCGAAGATGTCGATCGCACAAACAATTCGCGAGGGCCGCTGACGGTTACGCAAGATTTTGGGTGCCCTTCATGAGAGCGCTAACGCGACAGTGATCTTTCGCTATCGACAACTAGTCGCATCGATTCTTGTTCCCCCCACCCGAACCTTGCCGAATTTTCCCGAAGACGAACGTCAACCGCGCTCGACGCTTACGTAACAGGGACGTCTCGACGATGGTCCTTGGGCCCCGGACCGTAATCGCGAAAACTTCTCGACCCTGGGTCGAGGGAGGCCACTGCCTCTTGGACTATCATTGGCACCATCCTCGCTGGAACCCCAATTCTTTTGCGGGACGAGACGCTGTCGGGAACGCGAAATGATGCCTCGGCATCTTGTGGGGTTCCTCCCCTTCAGCGCCTCCTGGTTGAGTGACCGGGTGCCTTCGACGCCATACTTTTGCCCGAGCTCGGGGCTTCGCAAACGTTGGCCATGGTTCTCGTCGTACGCCTCCTGTATGTTCGGCATCCTTTCTCCGGGAATTTCGGAGGTCGAGGTTCCGTTTCCGGGTCTGTTCTTCGGCCCTGGAACTTGCCGTTCTCGGCATGTACGCTAGATGTCAGTACGTTAACTATTGGTTTTCGGAAGTTCTTCGGGGAGCGCTCTTGAATCTGTTAATTCTCGGTCTCGCGGTTCATTGTATCTTGGTCCGGTCCTTCGTTAATCGCAGACGTTACGCGAAATTAACGACAAAAGTGACGTCGCAAAAGTTGCAACGTCACAATATACAGGGTGAGCCACAAATTAGTCCCCACGATTTTTGAGCCCCTTCGGATTGTCGAACAGAAAAATGTTTCTTACCAAAGTTAATCAGTATTTAACCGACAAGAAATTGCAATTTTTTAAAATAAAAAAAAATGTATTTTCAACAAAAAAATCAAGGTCGTTGTCATATTTTTTAATGGTACTGGGTATTTTTAACTTCATAATATTGTAGGCGACGTCAAAACGAATTCAACAACCTACTATACGATGACTTTCAGATGACCTTGAAAGAAAATATCGCCATGAATCAATTGCCAGAATATTTGAAATATTTCGGCGGTACGTAATAGCAACGTCTCGCATTTAGAGGTAAACAAGTGTTTTCAATGTGGCTCCGTATAAATTTGTTTTTTTGTGAGTTAAGTTCTGAAGCAATGTTTACGTTCATTTGTTTACCTCTAAATGCGAGGTTATATATATATGTCCGATTGCGTGTGTAATGACGCGAATATCACACGGATTTAAAATTCAGATCCGTTTATTACATGTGCAGACCTGTATTTACATACACACGAAATAAGAATCTCGAGTGTAGATTAATCGCCAAGACGGGTGACCGTTACTTTTTTACAAAGTGTCCAACATGATACATATTTAATAAATATAAATCATGTACTCACCAACTCTTGCAATCCATTGAGCAGACAAGGGATTGTCCTTTTTCGGGAAAACATACAAATGATGTCCATTTTGTCGGCAATTGCTGCAGTCCTTGTACATGCAGGTATCCATAAAATTCTTCAATGATGTCCCTGATGAAGCCATATCCTAAGTCCTAAACCTGAAACAAACTTCACAAAAAAACGCACAAATCCGCGAACACTCACGAACACGCACAAATCCGCAAACACTCACGAACACGCAAAAATTCGCGAACACTCACGAATCCGGGAACACGCAAAATCCGCGAACACTTACAAATCTACGAAGTGTTCGGCAAAAGTTTTAAAAATATAATGTATGAATGTTTAAAAAAAATAATGAAAAAATTCTCCTCCGCTGCTCTGAGCTAACTGTCGAACGCGGTGCTCTACCAATCTCCTCAAATCGCGGCAACGCGAAGCCACGTACAGATCGCTCAGCACTTGTTTGCGACTCTGTTTACAAAAACAGATTGAAGTCGCGGTAATACCCAACCGTCGCTCGACGACTACATTGTAGTCAGGAGCGGGCGCTCGCCGTCTACAACTTCTAAAAGATCGCATACTGAAAAATTAATTACATAAAAAAAAGTTTGTAATTATTTAGAAGTTGGGCTTCCTCTCAGATTTTGATGAAATTTAAATGTGTTATAGATTTCTACGTTTTGAACAACTTTTTCTTATGCATGTTACCGCCGCTCGATTTTATTTTTCGAGATATTCGCAAAAAACTATCGCTAATATTGTATTGAATTTTTCGTATTCCTGCACTAAAAATAGCAAATTTTAATTGTTCGGCCTAAAAAAATGTGATTTGAGAGAAAGAAAAAATTGTATTCTGTGCGATATATATATATCTGAATGTTCGCAACGCTCACAACATTGCTGGTTAGGTAGTCTGGATACAGAGATTCTAATCCTGTCGAGAGCAAAGTTTTTTTCCATACATCAAACTTTATTTTTCAATGTCTTATTCATGTGATTTAGCAATATTTTTTCAATGTTTTAAACATGTTTAAGTAATATGTTTTGCAGAATATGGGAAAAATAGGGAGATTACAGTATGAATGGTTTTTAACCTTGAGAAAATTCGTCAAACTTGCACAATTTCAAGAAAAAGTCGTTTCTACGTTACCACGAGCAGAAAATTTTTTTTTAACATACCATGTATCATTTCCCGTAGATGTTTTCACGCTGACTTCAAATCTGGCCTCAAATTTTTTCTACGACCTCTGGTTTCTTCAAAAAATCGAATTATAGTTAAACAGTTTAACTTTTATTTTTTCAAGGTTAAAAACCATTCGAACTGTAATCTCCCTATTTTTTCCATATTCTGCAAAGTTTCAGCTTTCATTTAAAAAAAATTCATCACTCTACCTCATTTCTATCGAAAGTTATTTCTTTTTGAATCGAGTTAGGTTAAGTTTTCCCACTGTGCGCCGTTACGAGCGTTCACCGGCATACTTTATTTTTTTGACACTGTTCCACCAAACGGACACTTCTGAGATTTTTATACAAAATAGTTTAGCATCATAGCAATATCTTGGATTTTTTTGGTGGGTGTCAACCCAGGGGAAGATGGTTAAAAAAATTCCCAAAAAATTAATTAATTGTTTTCAACTATAAATCATTAGCAAAAAATTCTGAAAAAAATCTGAAATATAGAGTGTATCCATATCTTTTGTGTGCCGTTCATCCTATGTCGATATCTCTTCTCGTTTTAGAGCAAATTGCATTTAAGTGCGGGGGAATTAACCCCAATATCACCCTTATCGGTGGGGGTAGACATTTGAAATTTTACACAATGTTTTTTTTAGACATAAAACGATGTTTTAAGACAGGAATCAGGAAAATCGGAGCGGGGCCGCTGGCTCATGCTTATCCGGCTAGACCCTTTCACCCTAAACACTAAACAAACAAAAATGTGCTGAACATATTTATTTTACATAATTTTTTCGTGGAGTTTGCAAGCAGGGTTCGGGGCGTTCTTCCGATTAGAATAAGACTAAACTCGATAGAATGTGGACTGTGCCATGTGATTATGTAATCGTGAATGTATTCGCGGAAGTATCCGAGGTCCTCAAAAAGATCCTTTAAATAATTTTCTGTCGGCAATCTACCCTTAATGTTTCCCCTAGACACACAGTTTTGGGTATCATTTTGAAAGAAAAACATATTTTTATACTTTTTACACTTTTATTTGACCTTATTAAATAATTATTTTCTGCAGTTATTTTAATACATGATATTTTCTTAATTTCATGGAAAAGAGAGAAAGACTGAACTTAGAGAACATATTCAGATAAAAATTGTTTGCTACGAAAGGGGATATATAATACGGGTGCTGCGAATCAATCAATATAAACTTTTTATTCTGATCAAGGCCAAAAATGATTTTGTCCGGACTGAGAGCCACTGAGAGTCGATGTACGTTCTTATACGGATGGCAAGTTGATGTAGTTTCGTGTCCGGAGTGCGAGTTGATGTAGGAGCTGATCCAGGCTAAGCACTAGAGTAGGGGGCAGCACCATACTGGGCACGGCCAAAACCCGGGCGTGAGCACTCTCATTTACTCTCTGTGTATATGTTATCAATCGTCAACCCGTATCTCGTCTCGAGAAGCCTCAGCTCAGGGCTTCGAGTGTCGGCGTCGGGTTCCTACCCATAAAGGCTGCCGCCGGCGTGTGCCTTGCCCGCCGTCACGGCTTCGCTTATTCTCGGCCTTTATTCGCTGCGGTCATTTAGAATAACGAATAACGAATAAAAGTTCTGGGATTTATTCGACAATAACGAATAACGATTTTATTCGCCGAGAATTATTCGTATCTTGCGAATAACGAATGACACTTTATTCGCTATTCCTTATTCGTTATTCGAAATAAAATTTGCCCAACTCTGAGTCCCGTAAGGCTGGCAGTCTTTAACAGTATCTCGTCGGTGATTCGGGTTATCGGTCTAGTGATCTAGAGTCGGCTCGACGGTGGATCTCTTTGTCTTTTTGTTGCGTCGGTCGGTTATTATATCCTCGCGACGGTATCATTTTATCAACGAGAATCGGTAGTCGTGGCGTTGGCCATCTAGCGGCCGAATCTCGAAGGTGTGCTGTGCGCACTTTTGCTTGCGGGAATCGTAGCCATCTAGCGGTCGGTTAGTGATACCTACGCGGCGCGTTAGTAACAGGCTTGTGTTAACAGGTCTGATACAGCATTTTTTGATAAAACCGTGGAGAAGAATACAAAATTACGAATGGTGGAGGCACTTACCACTGAAGTGGACGAATCTGATAACATTGAAACCGACGAATCGTGTAAGAAATATGAAATAACTCGTGAAGACTTAAAAAAACTATGCTGGTAAAGGAATTGAACATTTTATTTCCCACAAAATACTACGATTTTTTGAAAGATTATCAAATCCTATAAGATTTTTAAAAAAAGATCCCGATTCATGGGAAGATGACGAGGATTTCAAATTTGGACTAAACATTCTAGAAAACTTAAAACTTGTTAATGACACTGCTGAGCGCGGTATTAAGCTTATTCAAGACTATAATCAGTTATTATCAAAAAATGAAGATGAGAAACAATATATTTTACAAATTATTTCCGAAAATAGGAAACAATATCCAGATGTATCATAAAGGTCATTACGAGATAAATAAATTATTTCAACGAAATTTTCTAAAATAATTTTAGTTGTTTTTATAATATACTGTATTATATGCATAATGTATATAGTATATATATTAATAACGTATTATGTATAAGCATATGTATAATGTCTAAATATTTTCGCTATTTATAAAAATATAAAAAAATTTCTTAGACAAAAGTTGTATTGTTTATTAAATTAAATATAATACAAAAAAAATGTTTTTTTTAAAAGTCAATTTTAAAGATTTCAAGGTCACGAATTTTTTTGAGAGAGAGAGAGAGAGAGAGAGAGAGAGAGAGAGAGAGAGAGAGAGAGAGAGGGAGAGGGAGAAGGTGAGAGGGGGGAGACGGGGGAGGGGGATTGATTGATTGATTGATGATTTGTTTGCTTTGTCAGCTATTTTCCATTACATTTATATTACATAACATTTGTTGCAACGAATTCCTTTAGCATTCTTTTAAATACGTCTAAATTATGACAGCATTTTACTTCGTCTGGTAGTGCATTATACATTAATACTCCTTCATAGAATACACTTGTTTGGGCACTTCTCGTTTTACGAAATTCCACTGCAATATTCCCCGCTTGTCGTGTCTGCATTGCACTTTCATCGCCTACTATTCTAAGTCTATTTCTAAATTACACAGGCATCATATCATTTAAAATCTTAAAAATAAATATGCACATATTGTAGTACAGCCTTTGTCAAATTGAAAGTCAAATTGAGGAGGATTCGAACCCGAACCCTCCGGAGCATCGAGCAGAACCTCTAACACCGTGACCATACAACATACTTACAGCCTTTGTCTTATACTCATGAATTGCAGCGTTTGAAGCATACAATTACTATTTGTACGTCTGTCACATTGCAATATGACTCTCATCGCTCTGTTTTGAGCTTTTTGGAGCCTACTTAACTGTGTATCTCCCATATCGATTAGTAGCGTCGCACAATACTCAAAGTGAAGAGCTGTAATTGTCTTATATATCATACATCTTGTGTAAGCCGAGATATCATTCCCTATTCTGTTTATAAAACTTATTTTTTTCCCTATTTTCTTTAGCATATAATCACAATGACCGTTGAATCTGAGTCTATCATCAATAATTACACCTAAGTACTTTATTATTTCTACGCGCTCAATTTCCTTTCCATCCAAGCATCTCACAATGGTATTGCCTCTTAATTCTTTTCTTATACATCTAACTAACATATATTTCGTTTTCCCCGCATTCAACTTCAGTATATTGATATTCATCCATAATTCCACTATGCCAAATGCAATATTCAATTTTCTCTCAACTCCGCACTACTCTCACCCGTTACATATATTAAGGTATCGTCCGCAAACTTTTTTATATTACATACTTCCAAGCAAAATTTAACAATGTATTCATATATATTATAAACAACAATGGGCCCAATACCGAACCCTGTGGCACTCCATATTCCGTTGTCAGTATCTTAGACCATCCATTATTCAATCGAACTTGCTGCATTCTATCTTTTAAGTAAGACCTAAACCATTCTAGAGCCGTTCCTGTAATACCGTACTGATATAGTTTCTCTAATAATCTACCTCTATCGATTGTCTCGAATGCCCGTTTAAGGTCTACAAAAATAACTCCTACTATTTGCCGCTCACTAATAGACAATTTCCATTCATCTATAACTGTTTGAATTGCTGTTTCACACGAATAATTTTTCCTGAAGCCCGACTGATGTTCCGTTATGATATTATTACTTTCCAGGTAATCATCAATTTGTTTTTTCACTATTATCTATAATACCTTTTCATATATTGGTAGTATATTAATAGGCCTGTAGTCACTTGCCTTCTTTGGTTTTTCTACTTTTGGTATTGGAATTATCGTGGATGTTTTCCACTCTTTCAAAAAACAACCCTCAGTCAGACTTATTTATTATATCACAATATTCTTCTCCTATCGCACTAAACGCTGTTCTTAATATATCGCTAGTTATTCCTTCTTCTGTACCTTTCTTTTTTGGTAATTCCTTAATGATTGCGCCTAACTGTTCTGTCGTAATTGACTCAAATTTTTCCAGCTCTCCCTTCTTTTTAATATAATAAATAGTTCTCTTATTTGGGCTGGTTGAATAATTCCTATCTATAGATTTTATTACGTCTTGAATACTTTGTATATAATATAAATTAAATTGATCAGCTAAACCGCACTCCATATTATTGTCTAATATCTCAAAATCTATGTTTTCTACATCTTCCGCACCTATTGGTCCTCCTCTAATAATTTCTTTTAATGTTTTCCACATAGTTGTGAGATTGTCTCTATTATGATCAAGCATGCTTTCATAGTATTCTTTTTTCTTTGTTCTAATTAAATTTACTACTGCGTTTCTTTCAATTTTAAATTGTTGCCAGTTCTGTTCCGTGTTATCGCACCGTGCTTTTCTATATGCCTCATCTCTTTTAGTAGCTAACTCTTCTATTTCCTTTGAATACCATTTTTTCCCTTCCCATATTTTCGGTATTCTAAAAATTTTCTTAGGTGCCGAGATATCTAGTGCATATACAATACTATTGATTAGTTTCCTTGCACTTATATTAATATCTAACTCTTGCTCTTTTCCAAGGTTACTCTCCACTAGCTTAACAAATTCACACGCATTATACCTATTGTAATCCCTGCCACTAAATTCTTTATACTTGTCTACAATCTTGTTCGTATTTATGACGACTTTTATCCACGCATGGTCCGTTATCCTGGGTTCGTAATTCACTTCTACATTTATTTCTTTATTCGCAAAAACTAGATCTATAATTGTTTTACTATTATTGGTAACTCTCGTTGGTTTGTCTATATATTGCTTCATTCCTAGACTTAGCATAGTCGTTAGTAGCTTATTTGTATAATAAGAGTCTGTCATACAATCTATATTAAAGTGTCCTAATATTATACAATCTTCTTTTATCGTTAATTCTTCTACTATCTCCTCTAAGAATCGTATAAACTCTCGTATAAACTCTCGTATAAACTCTCCATGCGGTGCACTCGGAGAATGATATATTACCATTAACACTCCTTTAAACAATTTCTCTTTCACTTCTATTGCAACACACCAAACGATTATTTCTAATTTTTTCGATACTACTATCTCATATTTGGGGAGAGAGGGGGAGAGAGGGGGAGAGAGGGAGAGAGAGGGAGAGAGAGAGCAACGCGAAAAGCGGAATGGTATTGAACGAAATAGATTATCACAAACACGTTCAGCACGTCCAAGCTTTTCAAAAAGACTGCCACAGCAACGCGTGGTGGGGGAAAGCTAGTATGTATATAAAACCGAAGTCCTGACTCACTCACTCACTCACTCACTGACTCATCAACGCCCAGGCTATACCCTTGGCCCTAGAAAGCTGAAATTTTGCACAGAGGTTTTCTTTATGATCTATACAAGGGATAAGACAGGATATTTCGAAATTCAACCCCTAAGGGGGTGAAAAGGGGTTGTAACGTTTGTAAGAGGAATATTTTATTTGTGGCCGGTTTTGCTTGAAACTTGGTCTTAATGCTTTTTGATATAATTAATCACACACCTATTTTAGCATTTTACAAAATTCAACCCCTAAGGAGGTGAAAAGGGGTTGCAACGTTTGTATGAGAAATATTTTATTTGTGGTTGAATTTTGTGATAAGGGATGCGGCCTTGATCGACCAAAAGGCGTAAGGAAGTAAACGAGACAGGATCGTTTATTGCGGGAAGTGAAAGAGTGGACTGTGTGATTGCAACGGATTCTTTTAAACTGGAATGAGTGAGAGGGAGTGAATGATTGAATTTTACCTGATTTACTTGAGTTGCACTGTATATTTACACAATAGATACAATGATTGTCTGTTTTAATACAACCTTGATTGATGTATAGATGAATAAAATGAATAAAACCGTTAAAACTAGCAAAGGTGTTCTGGTGGAAATTTATGTGTCACGTGAACGTTAGATCAACAGAGAAACAAAAGGAAAAGATTCCTTGTATGGGTGACATCACATTAGTTAGAAATAACCCGCTAACTGTTTGCAACAGGATACTAGCATCAAATTGGTTCAAACTTAGTGAACCTCCGATGTATATCACTGAGGAATAAGCATTTTAATAGTTTGTTGTAGCATATGATCGAACCTGTGCGCCGATAAGAAATTACTTAGATGGAACGAATGTATACATTGTACATTTATGGTACTTATATATATTTTGGTTGTTCGCCTGTCTCTTCCGCTTCTTGTGCGAGACCTCGCAGCGTAAACACGTGAGTTGTCGGTTGTGAAATCTGTTACGAAATTCTGCTAAGATATTGTTGTATCGTCGCAATTGATATTAATGTGAAATTGACTATTATATTAAAGACGAGCTGAAGTGCAGTTTTGTATGATATGTAATATATTCGGCTGGTTATCAAAATATATAGACATTGATCTTCAACAGGTTATGGGCCCAGCCACGTGGCTATAGAAGAATCTAGATTTATTAATTTAGTTAGTTGCTGTTTTTTACTCAATAGATTCTATCTAGATTACATATTGTAATTCAAATTCCTTTCTTCTCAAAGTGTTCAAATCTTGAAACAGAATTTCAAGTTTTAACGCAAAAAGGTAGAAATAAATAGATAAGAGAAATGAAGGTCAGTGAGCAACGTCTGTTTCAAATACATCGATTCAACGGTCATAATTACCAATTGTGGCGCAGACAAATGGAAATCTTCATGACGGGAAATAAATTGAAACCATATATTCTCGGTATTGAAAAACGAACTACAGACAATAGCAAACTTTATGGTGCAAAGGATGCTGAAGCACAAGCATTCCTGATGCGGGGTCTAGAGTTAGAACAGTTAAAGTATTTATCCGATTGCTCTACAGCAGCAAGTATGTAGGCAAGATTACGTACTGTGCATTCAGAAAAAAGTGATCAATCCGTGCAGGTTCTACTCGATAGATTTATCAAAGCTACAATGGAGAAAAATGAGAAAATGGCGGACTTCATCGCACGAATAGTATCCCTCACTCAATGTTTAAAGGATATGGACCTTGAACAGAAGGAGCCAGTAATTATTACCAAAATATTAAGTGGACTTTCTCCGCAATTTGATAATGTTCGAACTGCTTGGTATGCAGTGCCGAAACAGGACCAAACGGTTGATAGATTAACAGATCATTTAGTAAACGAGGAAGCAATATTGTGCAGTAGATCAAAGGAGGAAACCAGCGTTGAGACATACATGCTCGTGAGAGGCAAATCACATCGACCGAGTTATAATCAAAGAGGTGAGAAAAATTCAAATTATGAGTCAAAAAATTATAACAATGATTCAACCTCTTATAATTTCAAGAAAAATATAGGAAATTCTCAGAAACGTCCAGGAAAGTGTAATTATAGTAAAATACCAGGACATTGGGCAAGGGAATGTCGAAAGAAAGCTCGAGATTACACAGACACTAAAAATCAACGCTCCTTTATGGCACAAGGACCTGTGAAAAATGAAAGGTATTCCGTTGGATTTGATGGAAACTCGAACAATGATCCATTTTTATTAACTGCTGAATTTTCCAAGGAACATCATAACGTGTGGTTTGCAGATTCAGGTACAACGCATCACATGTCTTTTCAGAGCGACTGGTTTAAGAACTTTGAATCATATCCGGAAAAATCTTGTTGTGTAAATGTTGGAAATGGTGAAAAGATCGATACACGTGGAAAAGGCGACGTGGATGTTCAAATTCAAGAGAAAAATTTATTGTCTGTTTATCAAACAACTATGAGAGGTACTAAAGTTACCTTTGAAGAGGGAGGAAATACAATGAGACTTGAAAGAGATGGAAAAACAATCATTACTGGAGTAAGAGATGGAAACGTGTATAAATTAAAGGTCAGTCCTGCAAGAATAATACAGGCAAACTTTGCAGCGTGCAATTCTCCTACGATGTGGCACGAACGCCTAGGAAATGTAAATTACAGAACCTTGAGACAAATGCATCGACAACATGCAGTTGAAGGACTAAAAATTGTTGGTCTGACAGAGGAAGATCCATTTTGTGAAGGATGTGTTCTTGGAAAACAACACAGAAGAAGTTTCCCGAAAAATCAAGCGCGACGATCACAAATCCCTGGTGAACTATTTCATGCAGATGTTTGCGGAACGATGAGTACTCAGTCTATAGGAGGATCAGATTACTTTCTACTTATTAAGGATGATTGTTCCAGGTATTGTTTCGTTTATTTTCTGAAATACGAGGTAACCACACCCAAAGCTCCACAACAAAATGGTTTCATTGAGCGACAGAATAGAACAGAAATTGATGCCGCAAAAGCTATGTTACATGCCAAAAATATTCCAAGATACTTTTGGGCAGAAGCTGTAAATACGGCTGTATATTTCAAAAACCGAACAGCATCAGAAACAATAGGAGGAATTACAACTTTTGAAAATTGGCACGGAGAAAAGCTATCTGTGTCACACGTTAGAGTGTTTGGAAGTGAGTGTTATGCACATATTCCAAAAGAAAACCGAACAAAATGGGAAACCAACTCTGAAAAGTGTCTGTTTCTTGGATCCAGCGAAGGTTGCAAAGCCTACAGATTATTTAATTTTAGAACAAAGAAGGTTTTAGTACGAAGGGATGTCGTCTTCAATGAAGATAATAATTCTCATCATGTTAGCCTAGAAAACATTGAAGAACTGAACGAGAAAGAAGAAAATGAAAAAGCAACAAGAAATCTGGATTGAAAGTTAGTTAAAGAGGAAAGCAGTGTACAATCCTATGATACTCCTTCGAAATACAGAAATCCACGTTTACCGATTCCACGAGATCCTTACCATTTGCGAAACAAGTCTCCCAAAGGAACTGGTTCCTGGGATTGTTGCTGTATAAGCGTACCGTTTTTAATCCGAGGTCGCGCGCGCTCTAACCACTGAGCCCACTGCGCGCCACATTCCGTTGATCGCTGACCAGCTCCCTTTTTCTCTGCCCCCTTAACAGAGGAAACAGAGCGGCGGGCACCCTTGTGGGGCGGGGTGGTCAACTTGGGCTTCCAATAACTCGCTGATTCCCTGAATAAAGGGGAAATCATTGACAATATTGGTCGCCCCATGACTCCTACAGTAGGGACCGAACTCGTAGCGAGGGAAAAACCACCCTGGAAATTTTTGCCGCTCCGGCGATTCGAACCCCGGCCCTTCCTGCTACGAGTCAGACGCTCTACCATCTGAGCTTTTTTTTTTATAGTGCGGAAATGCGTTAGGCATACCCTGGCCCCCTGGGGGGGGGCAGGATTATGTGGGACTGTCCAGAGGACTCTCCGGCCAGTCTCTACCCACTAAAACCGCACTCCCACCTAAGCTATTGTAAGGGGGGGGGCAGGATCTCCGAGAACTCAACTGGCCACCCCCTTAGCTAACAAACCGCCCTGGAGGGGAGTGAAGCTCCCCCCCGTGCCCTACCTAATACCAGACCCCGGGCGGAGGGACCCGCCCGGTGTCCCCATCCCTGGAGCCTTCGAGTTGGGCTTCCCGAACCCCAGTTCGGTCCACCCACAGCTCCCGGAGCCTACGTGCGCTGCTCGGGGCAGCAGCAGTGTGTGACCCTCTAAGGGGGTCAACCACCACCGCCGCCCGGCCAGGGCAAGAAGGCGCCGACACCGGCAAGGAAGGGTCGTCGGAGGCGCACTCGCACGCCCCGACCCTCCCCACCCCACCCCCCACGCGCCACCCCACCGGAGCCCGTCTCCGGTAGATGGCCGACACCCCCTACAAGGGACCGGGTAAAGGTTCCTCCGGGGTGCCGGTCCATCTCGGGGGAAGAGACTACCTCCCCCCCAGGGGCCGGGGTCAGCTCAATCCCCCGGCCCTCTACCATCTGAGCTACTGACCCGCCTTGAGAGATAGTTCTAACCCATCCTGTGTCTTTATTATATTTATATTTAAGAAACTCTTATCTTCTATGTCAGTCATTTTGAGATCCGCCCTAATCCTGTTTATTATCCTATCTGTAATGTCATTCCTAGATCCTATAACTAGAAAATCATCTACATACACCCGAATCATCAAAAACTCTCCTCCTTTATTGTAAACGTATACGCAAGGATCATCTTTCATACGTTCTAATCCGGTGTACTCAATTATTTCATTTAGTCTATTGTTCCAATAATGACCAGACTGAGGTAGTCCATAAATGCTCTTCTTAAGTAGACACACTTCATCTTTTCCATTATGAAATCCTGGATGCTGTTCCATCAACACCCTTTCCTTCAGTGTTCCATTCAGGTACGCAGACTTCACGTCGTACTGTCTGATTTGTTTGATTGCGTATACAGGCTATCGCAAGCATGATCCTCACTGTTGATACCTTGATTATCGGTGCAAATGATTCTATGAAATTAACTCCTTGTCTTTGCTGACACCCTATAACTACCAGCCTAGCTTTAAAAGAGCACCCATCTGCTTTTCACTACTTTCATTTCTTTTTTCCTCGGCACCAATTCCCATACTTGGTGTTCCTTCATTGACTCTAATTCCTTTTTCATGGCCGTTAACCAATTACCAGCTTCTGGTACCTCCGTAGCTTCTTTATAGTTTTCTGGTATCTTCATGTGTATCTTGTCTTCATGTTACATAACATTGTTCGCCTGTTCTCTCCTTTCTTCTATTCTCTTTGATCTCCTCACTCCTTGTCTTTTCAGCTCTTCTTCTACCTCTCTGCGCTGCCTATTATGTTCTTCTCTCATTTCTTCTGCTTTTCGTATCCCTCTTAGTATATTCGGTCGTTGATGTCCTTGCTTTTCTCTGCTTTCTATTTCGTCTTGCTTCTCTCTATTTTCTATTTCACCTTGTTCTTCTCTATTTTCTATTGGATCTTGTTCTTCTCTATTTTCTGTTGGATCTTGTTCTTCTCTTCTTTTTTCGTCTCGCGAGTAGTCAATTTCAAGTATTTCCCCTCTATGTTCATGCTGTCTTGACCCCAACGTGGTATATTTCAAGTTATCTACATTTTCATTGTACGTTCCTTTTATTTCTAAAAGGGTAGATCCTCTCATTGATTCATCAAACTTTGCTGTCCTTACAACATTTATTTTCTCACTCTTAGGATCATACAGTCTATACGCCCTACTTTCTTTGGAGTATCCAATGAATATTCCAAGTTTAATTTTTATTTAAAGTTTATTCCACCAGCAAAGAACAGGTGTGGGATCAGTCAGCCCTCTCCCTTAGTATGCAGAAAGCGGGTCGGGGGAAGGGCGGCTGCACGAGTTAGTGCGCAACAGGGGGCCCAAACGAATGTTGGTGTCCCCCGGGTGTGGTGGTTTACGGCACCCCCGGGGTCCTTTATGGCGGTGTCCTAGTCGGGTTTTCCCGAGGCGTCGTCGGGACTCACGGGTTCTACCGGTTCCACCACATCCTAAAAAAAAGATTGAAGTTTATTTCTATAATTGTTTGGAATATAATAATATGTCATACACCCAAAGACCTTGAAGTATGATATGGTTGGTTTAATATTTCTCCATCTTTCTATTGGCGTTTTGTCACCTGTGTGTTTTGTTGGCGTTAGATTCTTTAACCAAGCTGCCGTCATTGCTGCTTCGGTCCAAAATTCGCTTGGCAACTTTGCATTCACAAATTCTCCTCCGTTATCTGATCTCACATTTTATAATACTTTCCTTATTTGCTACTCACCTCTATTCATATAGTCCACAAAGCACTCGAATGCTTCATTTTTATTTTTCAAAACGTATACACTCACATACCTGGAGAAATCATCCACAATTACCATTATATATTTGCTTCCGTTTAATGATTCTACTGGAATTGGTCCGCATAAATCTATATGTTGTGACGTTGCAAGTTGCGACGTCACTTCATTTCGCGTAAACGAAGTGGACAGGACCGACCTCTATCGGTCACGAAAACCACCCGCCGACATTAGAGCACTCCTGAAGGAAAGACAAAAATCAAACGATTCGTAATTAACGCCATCTTTTGTTAAATTGCTTCTTCTCAACGGAATTGAGGAACCAAACCCCACGGAGACGGCGAGTCAGGATAAGGAGTTCCAGTAGGCCATCAATAATTTACGTTCCGGCCGTCGTCTCACCCTGCCGTGGCTGGAAATGCGGACGGGGGTGGAGTAGAGGGTTCTTGGAGAAAATAATAGTGACGCAGGTCTGGGACCCCAGGACCTGTCCGACGATCCTTTTTTTTTAAGTGCGGAAATGCGTTACGCATACCCCAGCCCCCCTGGGGGGGACAAGAGTTATGTGGGGCTGTCCAGAGGACCCTCCGGCCAGCCTCTACCCACTAAAACCGCACTCCCACCTAAGCTAATGTAAGGGGGGAGGGCAGGATCTCAACCGAACTCAACTGGCCACCCCCTTAGCTCACAAACCTCCCAGGGGCACTTGTTAGCTCCCCCTATCCTACTCTATAAGACCCCGAGCGGAGGGACCCGATCGGTGTCCCCATCCCTGGAGCCTTCGAGTTGGACTTCCCTAACCCCAGTTCGGTCCACCCACAGCTCCTGGAGCCTTCGTGCGCTGTCCGGAACGGCGAGAGGTGACCCCCTAAGAGGTCCCCTGTCGCCGCCCGGCCAGTGCATGAAGGCGCCGACACCGGTAAGGGAGAGTCGTCGAAGGCGTCTCGAGCACCCCGACTCCCCCACCCCACCCCCCACGCGCCACCCTAACGGAGCATCTAAACTCCGGTAGGTGGCCGGCACCCTTCCGCCGGGCCCCGGATAAAGGTCCCCATTGGGTGCAGGGCTATCACGGGGGGAGTTTAACAATTCCCCCCTGGGGTCGGGGTCAGCCCACGCCCCTAGCCCCTTCAACCACCGCCCTCCGGGGTGAGAGAAAAATCACCGGGCGACGCACAGTGGGACCATTTGCCCAAATCGTGGACAAAATCAAAGAACTTTCAATAGAAATGAGATAGAGGGCTGAAATTTTTTTTTACATACAGCTGAAACATCACAGAATATGGGAAAAATAGGGAGATTATGGTACGAATGTTTTTTAACCGCGAAAAAATTCGTCAAAGTTGCGCAATTTCGACAAAATTGTGGTTTTTTTAATAGCACACCCAGATTAAATTTTTGTTTAACATGCTATACATCATTTCCTGTAGATTTTTTCCTGCTGAATTCAAATTTGGCTTCAAAATTATTCTACTTCTGTTTTTTTCAAAAAATCGAATTATAGTTGAACAGATAAACTTTCATTTTTTCAACGTTAACAACATTCGTAACATAATCTCCCTATTTTTCCCATATTCTACAATGTTTCAGCTTTAATTTTAAAAAAATACATCGCTCCATCTTATTTCTATCGAAAGTTCTTTGATTTTGACACAGATTTCAACGGTTTGTCCCATAGTGTGGTGTTAGCATTACCCAAGACGTCACTATGGGACAAACCGTTGAAATCTGTGTCAAAATCAAAAACTTTCGATAGAAATGAGATGGAGCGATGTATTTTTTTAAAAATTAAAGCTGAAACATTGTAGAATATGGGAAAAATAGGGAGATTATGGTACGAATGTTTTTAACCTTGAAAAAATAAAAGTTTAACTGTTTAACTATAATTCGATTTTTTTTTAAAATCCAGAAGTCGTAAAATAATTTTGAGGCTAAATTTGAATTCAGCAGGAAAAAATCTACAGGAAATGATGTATAGCATTGTTTGGGATTGGTTGAGTGGGCCAGCAGCGTCTACTGCCCGCGGTAAGCCATTGGCTTATAATCACGAGTGATTTAGATCGAAAATCGATTGTGAGCTCGCGGAGTCATTGGCCGGCACCGACGAAAGCAATGATTCTCGATTATCGACCGCGGCGAGCCGCATTGATTGGCGGACCACACTATCGATCCGCGAGTCAATTGTTTTCGGCGGTGACGGCTAACGACCAGCTGATCGTACTTCAGTTCCTTCTCTAGAACTTCTAGAAACGGATCTATATCAACTGTCTTCACGCGAACTTCGCTCTACGCTTAAACGATTAATATCGCCGCAGTTTAGGCGTTATCTTACTCGGGTTCTCTGTGCCTCAGTGAATTATCTCAAACTCAAAACCTTAGTTTTATATGTTTATTGTGGCTTAATTTATTTGTATAAAGTTACAAGTGAATCCTTAGTTTGGAATCGCAATTTGGACGAACACCAGTTGGGCTAGTGAAGAAATAAAGTTTAGTGACTATTCTAAATAAAGTTCTTCTGAACCTTCCCTTCCGATTCTGAACAAGCATGTTAAACAAAAAATTTTTTCTGGGTGTGCTATTGGAAAACCACAATTTTGTCGAAATTGCGCAACTTTGACGAATTAATAAAAAAACTAGAGGGGGGTTGTTGCTCGCTCGCTTCGCGAGCTTCGCAGGTGGGGGAGTTGTAGCTCGCATTGCGACCCCGCGAGAGGGTTAGTGGTACGGATGTTGTTTGGTGTGTGACTCTCCACGAGCCACACAAAGAACTTCCCGACTCGTTAGTTGTAGTATATTAGTATCATTATTTATTTAGTGCACGATTTAAGATGATTATATGTTTTCAGGGAATTTCAATAGTTTTCTACTTATCAAAATGTTTGCTATATGGCGTCGCATTAGTTGCATAATTGGAAAAAAGCAATTTAAAAAGAAAAAAAAAATTTTTTTTTTAATTAAAAAAAATTTAAAAAAAATTTTTTTTTTAAGTATGTCTAAATATATATATAGTTACGTTTGCTTCTTCGGTGGATACGCCTTTCGTATAAATTGCAATGTTGAATCAACTCCTTTCGAAAAAAACGAAAAAACTAAAAAACTACTTGACCAAAATGGACCAAAATCTAATCAGCTCTAAGTTACAGCGGGGCACATCGATTGCATCATTCATCGTTCTGATCGCGTTGTTACTTTTTCAGAAAACGTTTACGAAAAATTTGATACCATAGAAACAGACATACGCACACACACACACACACACACACACACATACTAACAATTTGATAAAAATAGTCTAAAATGACTCCAATGACCATGAAACGTGAAGATCTGCAAAAAATTCGATTTTCGATTTTCGGGGTAATTACAATAACTTCCCTATAAATCGGGAAGTTAATAATCTCCCTATTTTTTCCATATTCTGTGAAGTTTCAGCTGTATGTAAAAAAAAAATTTCAGCCCTCAATCTCATTTCTATTGAAAGTTCTTTGATTCTGTCCACGATTTGGGCAAAAGGTCCCACTGTGCGACGCCTTGGGTTTCCCCGCCGCGCCGCCCTACGAGGTCTACCCGCCCCCCCCCCCACGGGAAGGCCCAAGCTGACGCAAAGGGGGGATCACGCCTTGCGCCCTCCCCCCATTCCGCGCCCCCCTCACCGTGGGCCTACGTCCTCCGCGGGATGTCCCCCGGGTCGAACTCCTTCCTCTTCTGACCACAACCTCTCCTCCCCGGATTGGGGGGCGCTCCTCGACGGCGCGGGGGACGTCCCCTTGCCACCACCCGTCTCGCGGAGGTCGGGTCTCTTTCCCGCTCCCGTTCGGCGGCCTCCTTCGCGGACATTACCGTCTCGCAGAAGATGGCCACCGCTTTCCACGACCTCTGGCTCCGAAGCAAGTGGTCGACCATGCTCCGGAGCGAAAGGTCCCACCCCTCCACTGCATCCCTAACGACACGACGAGGCCCCGACCACGTGTCGCACTGCTCGAGTGTATACTCCACTGCTCCCTCCCCACTTTCATATGTAGGTACTCACCGAAACAACCGTGATCGGTGAGGACCTGAGTGAGGTGGAAGGTTAAATCTATCCGACTATCGCACCAGTCCTCAAACCTTGGCAAGAGGGCTCGGACCAACGGTCGATGGGACAGCTCAAGCTGCTCGTTCCATCGACCATACGTGTCCAGCCGGGCCTGGCGTTTCAACAAGTCCATCTCCTGTCCTTCTTCGTCCGTTAGCTCCACCCCATGGGGGCGACGGAATCTGCAGGCGATCTGATATACAGTCGCCCGCTCCGCCATCTCCAACTGCATGGGCGGAACCACGGACAGCAGGCCAGCCATCTCTCCAGAGATGGTGCGGATCCCCCGTATAGTTCGTAGAGCCAGCGGCCTCCGAATTGTTTCTAGGAGTCTCTTTCCATTTAACGGGAAAGATTCCCCGGCTCAAGCACGCATCCATGATGCTCCTGAATGCCGGGGCGAGGACCTTAAGCGTCGTGGCCATTATGCCGCCTGGAACACCATCTGGGCCTGGGGTTTTCTTGCCTCTACCCTGGCGCTCCTGCAGGGCCACTTCGAGCTCCCACTCAGACACCCGGAGTTCGTCCGACCAATCAGTGATTGGCTCCGCGACGCATTCTTCCCCCTCTTCCGCCCATCTGTGGGGGGGGGGGAGGAGGGTGCTGACCAACTCCGAGTCCATGCTCTCCGTGATAGGGGGCGTCCACGTACGGAGCTTCCCAAGCACCATCTTGTACGGCCGCCCCCACGGATCTTCACGGAGAGTGAGCAAGAGCTGATCCCAAGCTTTGGCTTTGGCCACGGCAATTGCCTTCTTGAGGGCCTCGGCGGACAATCTGTACCCTCTGTAGAGTTCCGCCAGATCATTCGCCGTCTGTTATAACATTCATGGTAGATTTCAAGAAATTTATCGTTGGGTCCTCGGGACACTTTTACAAGGGTCTCGAGGAGGCCGGCAACTTTCTTTGTTTTCAAAAATAAGTTAAGGCCTGGCTTGCACGTGATAGTCAGCCGTAAAATGTGTGGGGTCCGAAGTTCAATGGGGACAGCTTTTAGGGTTCGGACAGAACGACTCTGTCTGTCGAGTCCTTGGAAAAACGGTTTTTTCCAAGGAGGCATTGTTCCCAAAATCGGTGACCGTCGTCCGCGTGGGACCGGAGCAATACCACTCGAGCGCACGTGTTGGCCACTTGGGCACTTCATTTTTTTACACGACTCTGGGTCCGTTTCCGTACCCTTTGTTTTGAGGATACTTTCCGCGATTGGCTTGAGGTGGGGATGTCATCCTCCGCCGATAGGGGATGCATAGGAAAGGCTCCTCCCTCAAGTCAGTCAACGAATTGGGACTTTCTTACCCCCAAAAGGGGACCAT
Source organism: Lasioglossum morio (assembly GCA_916610235.2). Taxonomy (NCBI): domain Eukaryota; kingdom Metazoa; phylum Arthropoda; class Insecta; order Hymenoptera; family Halictidae; genus Lasioglossum; species Lasioglossum morio. The sequence goes on along the minus strand of CAKAJA020000368.1, from coordinate 41,992 downwards.
TTTTCCCATCTTCAATCTCACCAGCGAGGTGAGGAGCGAACCGACCCAGAGATTGAATTCAGATTCCTTTTAGTTCTCAAAGGAGACAGTTTCCGAAGATACACATTCGTAAATAGTTGTTAAAACGCCAGTCCGCGTCGAGTTTGTAATACCTGTAAATAGTGCTAAATAAAATTTTGTTACTGCAAAATACAAGGTGTCGAGCTGTCGAGTTTCATTAAATACTACGCAGAACCTTCTTGTTAATATTCCGAGAAACTGCGATCATATCACCGTCGATTCCGGGTTACCGCTTCCACGAAAGTGGCGACGCCGAGCGCGGACGTACCGGCGTCGGGCTTGGTTGGCTGTTCTTCTCAAATCAGCCAATCCCTCCAACCACCAGTACGCCGACCTTCTCTAGGGACAGCCACGGCTTCGGGCATCGCTACGTCAAAAATCATATGTAACATCTCCCGAAGCCAGGCCGCCCCTTCTTCTGGTCCGTAGGTCAGGCGGAGCCAATAATAACGGCCTTCAGCATGTCCTCATCTAGGCGCTTCAGCGCCTACCTAAGCGCCGAAGGGGTGCTACGTCGTCGGAGGAGGGGCGTGTCTACCGGGGGGTCAGAGACCACCGCTACCGACATAAGGATGTAGCAGTGGTCTAAGAGGGTCTCCCCCTCCCATACCCGCCAGTGTGACATACGGCGTGAGGCCTGTGCGGTCGTGAATCCAACATCCACGACCGAACAACCGTTCGGCCTCACGCACGTAGGCACGGAGCCCCGGTTCAATAGCCTGAGCTCCAGCCCCTCCGCCCAATCTTGCCGCACTCCACCACGGGGTAAGGTCCTGGGGTTTCCCCATACTGTGGATCTTGCGTTGAGATCCCCCAGAACCAATATCGGACCGGCCGTGTGGGGAGTTATCATGCCCCTCAGCCGGTCTAGGTACCCCTCAAACTAGGCGGAGGTACAGTTTGGTGAACTGTAGCACCCGCCGACCAGAAACCTTCCCCATTTAACCGAAACCATCCCCCTACCCTGTTCAACCACAGAGCAGGGGGCGCATTCGCCTCCTGGCGACATCATATTGCCACGGAGCCGTCCGTCCAATTTTTCAAATTTAATTCTCCCCAGAGCTTTTGTTAAAATGTCAGCTATATTATTTTCTGAGTCTACCTTTATAATATCGACTTCTTTGTTTTCGTAACATTCGTTCACGAAGTGGTAATGAACTTCAATATACTTAGAGTTTTTTGTCATATTTCCATATTTTGATATTGCTATAGCTGCGGAATTATCTTCATAAATCTTTGTTGGTACTTCGGTATTTACTTCAAAGTCTTTCAATAATTTTCTTATAAATTTAATTTCGCTGACTGCTTCTGATAGAGCTACGTATTCGGCAGCTGTCGACGATTTCGTCACACTACCTTGTTTTTTTGATTTCCAGTAAATAACGTTACCGAAAAATCTTATTATATATCCAGTAGTGGATTTTCTATCTATTTTATCCCCAGCCCAGTCAGCATCGACAAAACAATTTAGAACTTCAGCGTTCAAATTTTTATTATAAATCAATTTTAATTCTTTGGTCAGAAACAAATATTTCAAAATTCTTAAAGCGTATTTGTAATGACTCTCATCGTAACTATTTTGGAAACGACTTAAATAATTTACGCTATAACTAACGTCCAATCTTGTTCCATTACTAATGTATAATAAAGCTCCTATGAGATTTCTATACTTTATGTTGTCTGAGGCTGCCTGTGCGGGCTCTAAACTTAGGTTTTGTTCCATCGGCGTACAGTATAATTTACTATTTTCAACACCATATTGTTTCGCTAATGACTCTATATAACTACTTTGATCTAGTTTCATTTTACTTTTCTTATAATCGTACTCAATGTTAATTCCCAAATAGGTCTTTACCTCACCTAAGTCTTTCATTGCGAATTTATTCGACAATTCGTTTTTTACTTCATCAATTACACTCTTACTCTTTCCACAGAACAACAGATCATCCACAAATAGAATTATGTATATTGTATCTACGTTCTTATGTTTTATGTATAAGCAATAGTCACTCTCGCTTCTTCGAAATCCTAATTTTAACATATAATTGTCGAAACATTCGTACCACGCTCTTGAACTCTCACGCAATCCATACAACGCTTTTCTTAGTTTATACACTCTTCCACTCTTATCGTCGTAACCTATAGGTTGTTTCACGAATACTTCTGATTTTACAGCTCCGTTCACGAATGCTGTTTCTACATCCATCTGTATAATTATTAAGCCATATTGGCAACAATAAGATAATAGTAACTTTAATGTTTGAACTTTTGCCACTGGAGAATATACGTCTTCCAGTACTTCTTTCTGTTGAAAACCTCGAACAACTAACCTTGCTTTTTTACGATTTTCAGATTTATTCGTGAACACCCATTTTAAATATAATATCTTTTCATTTTTTGGTTTCTCTACTAAATGCCAAGTTCTATTTTTTATTAAACAACTCATTTCTCGGTCCATTGCCTCTTTCCATAAGTCGAAATCATGACTTTTCATAGCCTCTTTATACGTATTAGGACTATCTGCACTTACAAAGTTTACATAAATGAAGTATGAACTCGTTTCACCGTATCTCTCTGGCTTCCTTTTGTTACGTTCTGACCTTCTCAATTCGTTTTCTATATCATCAATTGTTCTCTCTGATCTATTACTCAAATTTCTAGTCTTTTCCGTTCTTATCTTTTCGACCCTACTGTCTTGTATAACATTCTCACGGTTTTCGTTTGATTCAGAGTTTTCGTCAAAATCTTTTTCCAATTCACTATCAGTTTCATTCTCACCATTGAATCCTACTAAATTCACGTTTTCGTCTATAAAATCTACGTGTCTCGTGACTATGATTTTACTGTTGACTAAAACTCTGTATCCAACATTTTCATAACCTACAAGTATACCAATGTCTGCTTTCCTGTCCCATTTTGAACATCTCTTAACTTCAGGTACCCTCACAAAAACTTTGCTGCCGTATAATTTTAAATTACTAATATTTGGTCTCTTTCAAAAGAATATCTCAAACGGAGTTTTGTTTTCATAAGTATTTGTAATGATTCTATTTTTTAAGTATGCTGAGGCTTTTACTACTTCGGGCCAGTACTTGATATTCAACTTTGAATCGGATAGCAAACATCTAGCGGAGTTCATAATTGTTCTATTATAGCGTTCAGCTGTTCCATTTAATTCGTGACTATAAGGTGGACAAGGTTCTATAAAGATCCCCTTTTCGCTCACTAAATTGTACATATTTTTATTCATGTATTCCTTGCCATTATCACATCTTAGTCTTTTAATTTTCTTTCCTGTAAAATTTTCAACTTTGTTTATGTAATCAAGAAAACATTTGTGAACTTCACTTTTGGATCTTATTGTGTAGATTAATGCGCATTTGCTGTAATCGTCTATAAAAGTCAAAAAATATTTGGATCCATCATATCCAGCATTAGTGTGAGCCATTTAAATCAGTATGTACTAATTCTAAAATTTCATTTGCTCTGCTACGGTTATTTTGGAAAGGCAAGTTATGCATCTTATTCTGAATACAAGTTCCGCATTTTAAATGTATTTGCTCAAAACTTTCTGGCATTCCATCAATTAATTTATTTTTACACATCGCATCTAGATAATTGAAATTTACGTGGCCCAAAATTCTGTGAAATTTTTCTTTCTGAGTCATCTTTTGTACGTTTTTTGCATGAGATACTTGTCGTTCTACGTAACTATTTATTTTATATAAACCATATTCTTTAAATGCAATCCCTATCAAGTTATTGTGCTTGTTATAAATCTTTGACTTATTTCCTACAGAGATAATCTTATTTTGATCCGTTACTCTCGCATAGCTAATTAAGTTTTTGTCCATTTCTTTTACGTAGAATACATCGGATATCGTTATTTTAATTTTCATTCTATTTACCATAAAGTAAGTTAATATTTTCCCAACTTTCGTTCCTTTTAATATTCGACCGTCTCCAATTTTCACGTTTATCGGAATTTTTAAATTTTCGTATTCAAGAAAGTAAGAGTCATCATTTATTATGTGGTCTGAGCAACCACTATCTAGTATCCAATCTATTTTGCGCGTATCGCTAGTATATACGACTACATTATTTCTATCACTATTATCGCGTTGCACTTGTGTCAAAAAGGATCCGGTCCCATGGACGTCATAACCCTCGCTGTAGGAATAACTCACGCCATGTTGACTGGCCCCGTCGTTGTGTGTCTGCCAACCTCCGCCTCGTCCGCGTGGAACATAACCTCTTTCTCGTTGAACATAACCTCGTCCTCGTTGAATATGACTTCGTCCTCTTTGGCCAAAAACTCGACCGCCGCGACCTCTATTCTGGTGCGGTTGATGATATGACCCAGACGGCGGATGCGCACCTCCTTGCCATTGCGCCCCACTTTTATAAGTGTCGGTACAATTTTTCATCCTATGACCGTATTTTCCACAGATGTGACACTTGATGTTTTTTTCGACTTGAAATACACTTGATTTCTTCTTGCCATTTTCATTCTGGTCTCGCATTTCCCACATAGAAATTTTATTTTTTAAAAATTCACAACTACGATCACTTTCTCTTAACGAGTCAATTAAATCACCAACATAACTCAGTGAATCCGGTAGTGTTTTTAGCATATAGTCGAGTTTTTCTCGCTCACTCACGTTTGCACCTGCACTTTTCAATTCGTTTATCACTTTTTCAAACTCCATGAAGAATGAACTTGATTCTTCAAAGTCCGTCAGCTTCATCCTGTCGAGTCTATTCCTTACACAAATCTGCAATGCTGTCGATTCTTTCAAGTATATTTCGTCAAATTTTTTCATTATCTTCAGGGCGGTATCTAGTTCACTAACGAATTCCAATTGTTCATTTGTTACACTACAGTAGATATAGTTCATCGCTTTTAGGTTCTTTTCATCCCAATTGGCTTGTGTATCAGTGTCCAATTTTTCTCGAATAGCCGGTTCTTCACATTTTTTCCACTTTAAATATAGCAATATCCTTTTCTTCCATATCTTGTAGTCACGTCCATCGAATACTTGGATTTTTATTTCACCTTCCTTTGACATTTTTGTTCGTTTTGAATTTTCGGTTATTTCTTCAAAAATGACTTTTCTTAATATCCAAATTCTTTTAATTTGTTCTTCCAACAAACCTTTTAACTCTTCGAGATTTATTTTCGGTTGTGTTGCTTCAATTTCTTCGTAATCGTTTCCGGCTGCACGTGTCCACATAACCTTATTTTTGGGAACCACGCTCTGCTACCATGTTAAGACTTTTGGTTTACTAATCTCCGCAATAAATGTAGACTTTAACTTTTAACTATTTTATTTATAACACACATATATTGCTTATTGTTATTACTTAATGATTAATTGGATATTGCACGATATGTATTTGTACACAACCGACGACATCGTTATCTCAAACGCGAAGAAGGAAGAACGCTTTTTCTTCCGTCGGGGCGTTGCCCGCGGATGCGCCTCTATCCATATACATGAGCAGCAGCCCAAAGAACAATTGGCTCGATGCGGCCCACAAAATTACGCATATTTTTACAGGTATTTCCGAGTACCTGGCGCCCGAATTTGCTTTTTCGCGTTGTAACCGAACCTCTCTGAATAACCGCCTTGCCCCGGGAGGACCGTATTTGCACGGCCGCATACGGCCCAGCCTCAGAGCTTCTAAAATCCCGGGAGTTGCCCTTATCCGTTGGCTGTAAAAACCGCTCGATCGGGGACAACGTCGCAATGTACTAGTTCTAACGGTTGTTGAGTATATTTATTTTCTATTAATCTATGAGGCTTTTGTAATAACTTTCCCATCACACACGGCTCACATAGCTCCATCGGTTTTGATATAAATTTTAAATCTCTAACAATGTTTTTACTTTTCATTGATTCTAGGTATTTATAGCACACGTGTCCTAATCTCCTATGCCAGAGTATCTTACTATATCTATCGTTTGACACTCTATTGGAACCCCTGAGGTTTTTCTTTTCGCCATCACTTATTTCTACCTTAGTGTCTTTAATTTCTTGAATGTTCATTACAATCTTATTTTATTAACTTACAATCTAGCATAAACACACCATTATTATTAAATGGCGATTGCTATTGTTTCCCCGTGTCTACTGACTATCTTTGCTTTACCATTATAGAAAATTACTTTATACCCTTGGTCACTTAAACGACTCACTGACAGTAAATTTGTTCTCAACGACGGTATATATAGAATATCCCTAAGGACTAAGTTTTTTTGCCCTTCATAGGTTTTTAATTTTATTCTAACATCCCCTTTGGCTTCAGACATTATATTCCTACCACTTTCGTGAACGATGCGACGTAGAACCTGAGTCGAGAATCCATTGCTGTTCCTCTTCGTCACCATTCCTTCGTCCCTCTGTTTTCCAGTGTTCTCCCATTTATAGACTATATTCATCTTGAGATTCTGTTACCACGCAGCTGGTTTCTCCTCTACCGCTTCTGTGATTTCCTCTGTCCCATGGTCTATATGTTTTTCCTCGATCTCTTTCGTTTGGCCATGTATCTTTCTTGAAGTAACAATCTTTAGCTTTATGGTTTGTTCTTCCACAGTTGAAACATCCACCAATGTTCGATTGCTTTACGAATTGTCGTGTTGCTTTTGTGACGTTGCAACTTTTGCGACGTCACTTTTGTCGTTAATTTCGCGTAACGTCTGCGATTAACGAAGGACCGGACCAAGATACAATGAACCGCGAGACCGAGAATTAACAGATTCGAGAGCGTTCCCCGAAGAACTTCCAAAAACCAATAGTTAACGTACAGACATCTAGCGTACATGCCGAGAACGGCAAGTTCCAGGGCCGAAGACCAGACCCGGAAACGGAACCCCGACCTCCGAAATTCTCGGAGGAAAGATGAAAAACCTACGAGTGGCGTACGGCGAAAATTATGGCCAACGTTGCGAAGCCCCGAGCTCGGGCAAAAGTATGGCGTCGAAGGCACCCGGTCATTCAACCAGGAGGCGCTGAAGGGAAGGAACCCCACAAGATGCTGAGACATCATTTGGCTTTCGCAACAGCGTCTCGTCCCGTGAAAGAAATGGGGTTCCAGCGAGGATGGTGCCGACGATGACCACTGAGGCAACGGCCTCCCTCGGCTCCAGGGGAGCCGAGTATTTTTCGTGTTATAGTCTGGGGCCCAAGGACCATTGTCGAGACGTCCCTGATACGGGAACATCGAGCGCGGTTAACGCGCGTCTTCGAGAAATTTCGGCAAAGTTTCGGGTAGGGGGACCAAGAATCAATATGACTAGCCGTCGATAGGCGAAGATCACTGTCGCGTTAGCGCTCTCACGAAGAGCACCCAAAACCTTGCGTGACCGTCAGCGGCCCTCGCGAATTGTTCGTGCGATCGACATCTTCGCGACTCTCGTAAGAGAGAACCTCGGTCTCGCGGTCGTTCAAGTATTTTTCGGGCGAGTGGAAGTTGGCGACTTCGCTCCAACCTGTCCGGCTGAGGAGCCCGATTTATGGAAGGGACGAATCGATAGAGAAAACCCTCTTGATTACGAACAACAACGGTGAGTCGCACAGTGATCTTCTTCGTATTGGTCGGTAGCGATTTGGCTCGATAGATTTTGCGCGAGGACGAACGGTCGCCGTTCCGCCCTCGAAATTTCGCGTGCGCCGAGACGTCCTGCGTCTCGTGCCGTCGGCTCGTGCTCTCGAGAGCACTTTGAGCATTTTCTTCGTGTCTAGAGAGTGCTCCATTGCGTCGGTTAACGGAAGCTTCTTCGGAGGAATCGCGTGTCGCGAGAATAGTCGTCTTTCGATGTTTCGAAGTCCTCCTGAATCTGGTAGCGAAGATAACAACCTCGCGAGCGTTTAACGTCCGAAAGCTATCGCGACAGTCCTGTGTCGCGCCGTCCACCTGCGCTTCGCGCGATCCCGTCCGTCGGGAGTCATATTTTCATCGGTACTGGTCAACCGTACCAACACGCGCGATAGAAGATCGACAACCGCGCTGCGACCGAATTACCATCCGTAAAAATTGTATGAAAATTGTCGATATTATTCGAGCCCTGTGAGATCCGTCCTGCCGTAAGGGCCGTCCTCGTCCTTTCCGTGTTAGAACCTCCTGGACCCGTCGCGTTCACCGTTTCGATTCGCGTCTCCGATACTCCGATTCTCGTGTTCGGCTTCCCCGAACACGAGGTGCTCATCGCGTTTCGTGTGACATCCTCGCGGTGCCTGGCGCCCGAACTTAGCCCCGGGCGGACCACGCGCATACGGCTTCCCGTGGCCCGGTCTCACAAGGAGAGGTCACGGACGTCGGGAACCGGATTTTCCTGAAACTTGCAGTATATGAAGATTACGTATCGGACTTTAATTTGGCAAAGCAGTAGCGCGCACTTCTCAAGATTTTTCGAGAAAATTGCATTTGAAAATCTGTACCCGGTCGTAAGGAGTTCGTGTCAACTCTTGAACAAGAACCGCAGTGGCCGAGGGCGCTGCGGGAAAGACTGGTAATCAGTAGGTCGCTGGTTCGAGTCTTGCTGTCGACATTTTTTTCTATCTTTTTTTTTTCAGTTTTAATCCTAAAATTTATGAAATCTGCCATTAAACAAATATTTTTTAAACAGAAAATGCATGTTTTTTATTTGTGGGTATTGAAAAAAAGATCGAACATAAAAATAATACAGTCTTATATTTACTTTATTATTGCACATTTTTTATTAATGAAAAAACAATTACGCGTTGGTATGACATGACCCAGAGTGATACTCATCATAAAAACATGGGAAACAGTCATTTTTTCTGCATCTGGCACACACTATAAACGAAGCGTTTGTACAAGAGCACGCCATTTTCAGGAGTTCTAACGGAAAACACACTTCATTAACGTTCACGAAAATATCTCTGGTATCGCAGAGATCCGACGCATACCACGCATACTTTAACATATTTGTAAATATAGTGGAAGATAATTGGTGGTGTACAATAGATTGTATTCTTATACAATCTTCTCTGGAATTTATCTCGCGGTTATGTTGTATTAAAAATGAACTGTTCTGCAAACGCTTAATCAAATTTTTCACTTGCCTAAAAAAATATACATCACACGGCTGTACCAGAGGGGTACATTTTGGAGGTATAACCTTCACAGTGCACGTTGGCAGGCCCTCGTCATTTTGAAAAATTTCATCGTAGATCACCGGATCTGTCTGTCCTGCCCAAGAGTCAATCAATAGAAGAAACCTTTCTTTATTCACATATGGCTTTAAACAGTCATTTAAAAACACTTTGTATACTGTAGTCGACAATTTTCCCGACTTCGAACACTTTACAACTACATTGGGATATTTGGCCGAATATTGTTGGATTAACCGCTGAACCCTGGGTCCAAATGTGCCGGATTTTTCTTGCAGGCATATGAAAACGACTGGTAACAGTTTTCCCGTCAAGGTGAGAGCGTATTGGGCAGTATACGAATGCGTCACCTTATTTATGCTCTTCTTTTGGACCGTAATTACTCGGGATCCTCGGTGGGCGAGCGTTCGGTTGAACGTTGATTGATACTGACAGCCGGTTTGGTCAGTGTTGATAATCAGGTCCCAATTGAAGGATGGTATCAGGGCACGAACTTGGACACGGAAATTTTCCGCTGAAGCCATTGTTTCCTCCATGGATACGCTTTCGGCTTCCGAAATATATTTTGTTATTTTGCGTTGCCGTATTCTATGTTGTCGTTTAAATTTCTTCACCCACGAAACACTAGCTTTGAATGGAAATTCTCGGAACTGGCATGCAGCAGCTAGAGCCCACTCCTGCAGATTTCGTGTAGTCACCTGCTGGCTATTACTTCTAGCTTCTTGAAAGCGGTCATTTGTCCATGTATCTATCAATGCATGTTTTTCCATTGTGGTCCCACCACTTTTAATGTGATTTTCCCACTTTCGAAGTTCCCCAAGTCGTTTCAAGCGGGAGCATCCTTTCTTATGCAAGCTCTTTAGTGTCCAACCCGGATGTGCTTTTGCAGTGTTCACCACTTTAATTTTATAGTCAATTGGAATATACTCAGTTTTTGCCGTCTTCGTCTTCGGCTCATAATTTTCCGGTGAACTGGATCTTTCAACTTCTGTGTATGTGTTCTCTTCGTCGGTTTCATTCTCCATGAAAAGCTCTTCACATTCGAAGAGTTTCTTATCGCTTAACATGTCCATCGTGCGTTTGTAAATTTCTTCTCCCATGACAATGGCCTCTTGATTAATAATTGGTGAACCTTCTGCTGCAATCATATCTTCTTGAACTAGGAGATTTAAAAAATACACCACAGCATCTTTTAGCAGCACCTTTGCACTATCAATGCGTACATTTTCGTTATCGACAGATTCTTCTGCTGTCGAAGGGCCTTGCACGTCAACAATTTCCACAACCGGCATGTTTGAAAGCTTTGGTTCAACGAAACTGACACTTTAAAAAATCGTATTGGAGCAGCGTGACCGTTCTCTGTTACACTTCTAATCAAGTCTGCTTGTTGGTCCATTTGGTTGGGTTTATATACGAATGCTTAAACAATGATTTTCGGAGTTTCCAGAGGTTTTTTAGTACTTCACTACCGAGAAGTATGGTTTTTCACGGTCGGGGTAGCTTGCGCGAAAATGACGGTCAAGTAATATAACTGCTTTTCATGTTTTGGTATAAAAATCCGCTAGCTAGGACCAGAAAGAGGACATATTCGCTATTGGGCTGTAATAAAAAGCTTATCCGGGGTCAGAGCGCGACGTCAATTTTTTGGATTTACCATGGTTGACCTCACGCCTTACATAGGTGAGAGTCAACCCCGTCCCTTCAACAGTTACTGCCATCATCAAGCTGGTACCACTTACTTGCTAATTGCCCTATGCAAACCGGAAGATGTTTTATGCAGGTAGACTCGTTTCATCGAAGGTAAAGGAAAACCGGAAAACCCAGTCGTTTTCGTGTGCCTGCAAGAAAAATCCGGCACATTTGGACCCAGGGTTCAGCGGTTAATCCAACAATATTCGGCCAAATATCCCAATGTAGTTGTAAAGTGTTCGAAGTCGGGAAAATTGTCGACTACAGTATACAAAGTGTTTTTAAATGACTGTTTAAAGCCATATGTGAATAAAGAAAGGTTTCTTCTATTGATTGACTCTTGGGCAGGACAGACAGATCCGGTGATCTACGATGAAATTTTTCAAAATGACGAGGGCCTGCCAACGTGCACTGTGAAGGTTATACCTCCAAAATGTACCCCTCTGGTACAGCCGTGTGATGTATATTTTTTTAGGCAAGTGAAAAATTTGATTAAGCGTTTGCAGAACAGTTCATTTTTAATACAACATAACCGCGAGATAAATTCCAGAGAAGATTGTATAAGAATACAATCTATTGTACACCACCAATTATCTTCCACTATATTTACAAATATGTTAAAGTATGCGTGGTATGCGTCGGATCTCTGCGATACCAGAGATATTTTCGTGAACGTTAATGAAGTGTGTTTTCCGTTAGAACTCCTGAAAATGGCGTGCTCTTGTACAAACGCTTCGTTTATAGTGTGTGCCAGATGCAGAAAAAATGACTGTTTCCCATGTTTTTATGATGAGTATCACTCTGGGTCATGTCATACCAACGCGTAATTGTTTTTTCATTAATAAAAAATGTGCAATAATAAAGTAAATATAAGACTGTATTATTTTTATGTTCGATCTTTTTTTCAATACCCACAAATAAAAAACATGCATTTTCTGTTTAAAAAATATTTGTTTAATGGCAGATTTCATAAATTTTAGGATTAAAACTGAAAAAAAAAGATAGAAAAAAATGTCGACAGCAAGACTCGAACCAGCGACCTACTGATTACCAGTCTTTCCCGCAGCGCCCTCGGCCACTGCGGTTCTTGTTCAAGAGTTGACACGAACTCCTTACGACCGGGTACAGATTTTCAAATGCAATTTTCTCGAAAAATCTTGAGAAGTGCGCGCTACTGCTTTGCCAAATTAAAGTCGGATACGTAATCTTCATATACTGCAAGTTTCAGGAAAATCCGGTTCCCGACGTCCGTGACCTCTCCTTGTCAGAGCCATAAAAGCCCGGAGCCGTTCTTTTCGGGGGTTTTCTAGCCTCCGCCGAGACACGGCGTGGCACTTTATATGCACTTTCATTATTGCCGCTGGGCTGTTCTTGTCTCATATGCGTGTTCTGCTTGGTTTCTTCTTCTTCTAGGAATTGTTTCACCTCGTCTAAGCTCATTCCTCTTTGTGTTCTCAGTACCGCAGCTGTTTTTTCTAACCTTGGGTGAATTCCTCTAACCACGTGGTAACATATCTCACGCTCTTCTATAACATAACCTAAAGATGCGCTTCGGGAGGCGATGTTTCTCGCTCTTGTGATGTACTCTGTAACTGACTCGTGACTGTTCATTTTTATATTTTTTAATTCAAGTCCTGTATCTATTCGTTTATTTTCTATGTCTCCCTCGTGTATTCTTTTTAATTCGTTCCATACCTTTTTTGCGTTTTCTTCTACTAGGAATTGCCCCGCTTGCTGGTCGGAAAACGTAGTTATTATTATCCCGAATGCCTCATCGTGCTTAATTTCCCCTAAGTCGCCTTCTCTCTTCTTCTGGGTTCTGACCTTCGAGTTTTGACGGTTCGTCACTTTCTATTATTTCCATATATAATTTTTTCGCTTTTAATACTGCTCGTATCTTCAAAGCCCACACGTGATAGTTTTTATCTGTCAATTGCTCTATTCGTCGGCTTCAGACGCTTCCTTCTGCCATCGTGAATGCTTTTTACCACGTTTTTATTAGCTCGCTTTCTTTTTTGTTTGTTCGGTGGCAAATTTTGCAATTGATTTTAAACTAACTTCCTGATGAGCTAGAGACTTGAAATCGGGCATATGGCTCAGAACTGGATGACAATGCACTATTCAAAAAAAAAAAATTTTTTAAAGTCTATCCGTTTAGGAGAAATGCTAATTAAAAGTGAAACTTCTTGCAGTCTAGTAATGTTTAGAAGCATATTAAGATTGGAAATGTTAAAAAAAAAACAAGTTCAGGAACAACCAATACAAAAAAAAACAAGATCAGGAACAACTAATACAAAAAAAATCATAGAAAAAGTTTCACTTCAAACATAATGAACGATCAAAATTTGCTTCACAAAGAAGGAGAGCGTATGAGAAAGAATGAAACGTAGTTCATAGCATTTCCAATACGCTCTTCTTCTTTGCGAAGCAAATTTTGATCGTTCATTATGTTTGAAGTGAAACTTTTTCTATGATTTTTTTTGTATTAGTTGTTCCTGATCTTGTTTTTTGTATTAGTTGTTCCTGATCTTGTTTTTTGTATTAGTTGTTCCTGATCTTGTTTTTTTTTGTATTGGTTGTTCCTGATCTTGTTTTTTTTTAACATTTCCAATCTTAATATGTTTCTAAACATTACTAGACTGCAAGAAGTTTCACTTCTACCGCGCGGGGTTTTCCACACGTATATTTTTTTTCTTAATATGAACATTAATGCAATGATCATCGTCAAGGTCTCTGGGTAATTTTTTAACCATCGTATTTACACAAATCGGAACATTTATAATTTGTCCTAGAATGCCATACTGGCCATGTGCATACCTCAATCGTCTTATCTGCATAAAAGGAATGCGTGGAGAAATTAATCTTTCTGACACTAAATCCAGTGGAAGTAAATGCGCTGGTATCTCAGACACCGACGAGATACTGTTAAAGACTGCCACCGCCCGTGTTATCCCGCGGCAGGCTAAGTGGGCGCAATGGGCGGGGTGGTAACGGTGGAACTTACAGTGACCTGAAAGACCACATCGCTAAAAGTTCCATCACCGACGAGATTCAGTTGGTGGTTCAGCGCTCTCTACCTAAATAGATAATTTGTTCGTGAACCACGTGAAACTGCGTCAGTGGCCACCGACGAGTTACTGTTAAAGACTGCCAGCCTTACGGGACTACGTGTCCCGGGAAAATTTTCGGTGTTCTCTTACGCCCTCTGGGATTTATTTTGACTGGAGTGAGAAACAGAAGCATCGACGACATTTCGTCGGTGCAGAAGACCACTGAGGAGAGATTCTCGTCGCGACGCGTCGGTGAGAAGACGAATTATCACGAAACCATATGGATTATCATCAAATATTATATTCTCCGCCATATTTCAGACGATGTTTTGGTGTTGGTTTTTGAGGTTTAAAATATTAAAAGTAAAACTCAAGAATAACAGATTCCTAGAAATATTGTACATAAGAAAGTACTGAAGCATAATTTTAGGAAAATCTAGAATCCCTAAATCAAATTTCATATCAGATACCTGAATTTTTAATTTAAAAATATTTCATAAATGAGCATTATTTCCCTACACTTTTTTTATACATAAATGTTCCAAGAATCGAGCTGTGGAAACAGAAATATCTAGAAAAATAGAATACCTTTTATTTGACATATTGTTCCTGCAATTAATATGTTTAAAAAAATGCACGGAATTTGACAGTGAAGTTTCAGCTTCAACTTTAATAACAAATTGATATATTAAAATACAATTGGAGGTAGCTTTTTGGAAACTACGTTTTGTTATGAAAATTTATGATACATAAATTTGCAGATCTTACACACTGTGATTATCGGACTTTTCTCCATTAGACGGCATACTGTGCTGCGTGGAAAACATCTGTGGGAAAATAGCGGAGGTCCTAAGTGGACGTGCCCAAAGCTTGTTCTCGCATTTCGTTCCGCTTAGCCTCTTCGCAAAGAAAATATATACAACTGTCCCCTCGCGAAGACGGAAAGTGTAGGAACGTCTAGAAATTCAAAAAGCTGACAAATATAATATAATTGTAGGAGCAGAGATAGATAAGTTTTTATTGAATTAAGAATTTCAAATAGCGAATAAGAGATAAAAAAATCATTTGTCACGCGTCAAATAAAAATAATTTTGGTTGTCTCATTCAACGCATGAAGAATATTGTTTTATTCTATGAAAATTTATCTTTTTGCGTTGAATAAACTTTTCAGCTTCATGTGTATCTTTATTGGACGGTTTATTCGACTTCGAATAATCTTCTGAGCCGCGTTCGAATGCTGTTGGAAGGACCGAGCACCCGAGCAGTCAAACAATGAAACGCGCGTTACAATGTATGTACGTAGTATCGCCCAATGACCAAAGCAGGGATCGAATAAACCTGTGGATTCTTTTAAATCGTAGTTCTGTTTGGACTTTTTAACTTTTGCATCATTTCATTTTTGGTTTAATTTAACTTTCCACATTAATATATATTGACTCTGTTGTAAAAGTTTATTTCAAATAGTTAGTTTTCCGATTTAAAAAAGTACTAATAATATGTTGCTATTGCAAAAATATGATCAATGCTGTTTTTCAATTTCTATAAAAAATCTGCATTTGTCGAGTTTTACGTGTTTTTCAAACACGTCAACACAAAAAATCTCAAATGTCAATACAGTATTTTATCAATAATTATCCCCAACACAGGTCTCCCAGAGATTATCCGCCAGGGATACTATTCTTTGAGTTTTGCTGAACGTAGAAAAGGACAGCGGAGCTCGAGAAGCCTCGGTCGCCTCGGTCGCCGAGGAGTGAAACATTGAAGCATGATACTGATCGGACCGGATATATTGGTGTGAACCACTACTATTGCGACGCGGAGAATCGCAGTCGCTTCGGCCTGCTTCACCTTGCTTTAGCCGTGCGCGGTCTCTCTTTACACGCGCTGTCCTTCTTTACGTTCGGCTCGGTCTTTTAATTTCGATATTTGCTTGTGCAACGCACGACAAAAGTTTCGGGCGCAAAGGATAGCGTCGGAAAAGAATCAGAGACGCGAAGAATCCTTATTTTAATGATGTGTAAAACCGATTTTTAAAAAATTACAATTCGTAGGAATTACATGAAAAAATACAATAACTTCCCTATAAATCGGGAAGTTAATAAAAGACACTTTTTAAAAATTTTCTATTTGAATCCGCAATGAAAATTTAAAATATGTGTCTTTACATCTACATTAATGATACACTAATGAAAAATTCATCAAAATCGATTGACGCAGAAGAAAACAAAATGCATTAAAAGCAGGAATTTAAAAGCGTGATGATGTTATAACTGTTACGAGAATATCTGTTCTATATCGTCATCGGCTACGGTTTTGTTTCTGTCATTTTGTATTCCGAATTATCTTTGGCTTTATATATTTATTATTTAAGTAGTTATTTATTGTTATTTCTAATACAAACAATTTTTATACAAATAAATTTTAAAGATCTGTTTCTATAATCTTTATTTAAATTATTATTCCAATAATTTCTTGTTAAAATAAGTGTTTAAATAAATTATTATGGGGACAATAATTCAAATAATAAATATAGAAACAATTTATAAAATTCATTTCTTTGAACAATTATTTCAATAATAAATTGTTATTGAAATAGTAACTAAAATAATGAATATAGAAACAAATTTCTATACATTATAAATTTGTTTATTTAAACAATTATTTTAACAATACATTAGTATTGAAATAGTAATTTCAAAAATGTATATAGAAACAAATTATTAAAATTAATGTATTTCTTTAAAAATTGTTTGAATTATAAATAACAATAAATAACGATTATTACAAAATACCTTTCGTATACGAACCATTGATTTATAAATATCGCAATATTTCTTAAATTAATTTTAAATTGCAATACTTTTTTAGAATATTTCGTGGTAATTACTTTCATTTTTCATACAATCTATACACTGACGATTATAAAGCAATAATTACAATGGTGAACAATAAGGGAAGTAAGAAAGCAATAAGAGTGCGTAATGAAATTATACAATAAAAAGTAATGTTTTTCTAAGAATTAGAGAATGGGTAATGTCAGCATTCTACATTTAATTATTACGTGCGGTACTAAATCTATTTACCTAAGCCACTGACGCAGTTTCGCGTGGTCACCGACGAGATACTGTTAAAGACTGCCAGCCTTACGGGACTACGTGTCCCGGGAAAATTTTCGGTGTTCTCTTACGCCCTCTGGGATTTATTTTGACTGGAGTGAGAAACAGAAGCATCGACGACATTTCGTCGGTGCAGAAGACCACTGAGGAGAGATTCTCGTCGCGACGCGTCGGTGGGAAGACGAATCATCACGAAACCATATGGCTTATCATCAAATGTTATAATCTCCACCATATTTCAGACGATGTTTTGGTGTTGATTTTTGAGGTTTCAAATATTAAAAGTAAAACTCAAGAACAAAAGATTCCTAGAAATATTGTACATAAGAAAGTACTGAAGCATAATTTTAGGAAAATCTAGAATCCCTAATTCAAATTTCATATCAGATACCTGAATTTTTAATTTAAAAATATTTCATAAATGAGCATTATTTCCCTACACTTTTTTTATACAAAAATGTTCCAAGAATCGATCTGTGGAAACAGAAATATCTAGAAAAATGGAATACCTTTTACTTGACATATTGTTCCTGTAATTAATATGTTTAAAAAAATGCACGGAATTTGACAGTAAAGTTTCAGCTTCAACTTTAATAACAAATTAATATATTCAAATACAATTGGAGGTAGTTTTAGAAACTACGTTTTGTTATGAATAATATTCTAGGGATACATTTTGCCGATCTTATGCACACTCTGATTTTTGGAGTTTTTTTCATTAGACGACACACTGTGCGACGTGGAAAACATCTGTGGAAAAATAGCGGTAGTCCTCAGTGGACGTGCCCAAAGCTTGTCCCCACATTTCGTTCCGCTTAGCCTCTTCGCAAAGAAAACATATATACATACATATACAACCGTCCCCTTGCGAAGAGGGAAAGTGTAGGAACGTCTAGAAATTCGAATTGCTGACAAATATAATATATTTGTAGGAGCAGAAATAGACAAGTTTTTATTGAAATAAAAATTTCAAATAGCGAATAAGAGATAAAAAAATCATTTGTCACGCGTCAAATAAAAATAATTTTGGTTGTCTCTATTCAACGCATGAAGAATATTGTTTTATTCTATAAAAATGTATCTTTTGTCGTTGGTTAAACTTTTCATTTTCATCTGTATCTTTATTGGATGGTTTATTCGATTTCAAATAATCTTCTGAGTCGCGTTCGAATGCTGTAGGAAGGACCGAGCACCCGAGCAGTCAAAGAATGGAGCGCGCGTTACAATGTATGTACGTTTAGTATCGCCCAATAACCAAGTCAGGGATCGAATAAATCTGTGGATTCTTTTAAATCGTAGTTCTGTTTGGGCTTTTTAACTTTCCTATCATTTCATTTTTGGTTTAATTTAACTTTCCACATTAATATATATTGACTCTGTTGTAAAAGTTTATTTCAAATAGTTAGTTCTCCGATTAAAAAAGGTACTAATGATATGTTGCTATTGCAAAAACATAATCAATGCTGTTTTTCAATTTCTATAAAAAATCTGCATTTGTCGAGTTGTACGTGTTTTTCATTTTTTGTAAATGACATTTTGAAAAAAAAATCGAAAGAAATCTCAAATGTCAATACAGTATTTTATCAATAATTATCCCCAACACAGGTCTCCCAGAGATTATCCGCCAGGGATACTATTTTTTGAATTTTGCTGAACGTAGAAAAGGACAGCGGAGCTCGAGAAGCCTCGGTCGCCGAGGTATGAAACATTGAAGCATGATACTGATCGGACCGGGTATATTCGTGTGAACCACTACTAGTGCGACGCACAGTGTAACGTTTCCAACATTTAGGGTCGTTTAATTCCGAAATTGAACATTTTTTAAAAATTACGTATTTACTCTTATCTTGAAAGCAATACCTCCGTAACCCAGAATCGATATTGTTTTTAACTTTTTATCGCATTCAGATATGAAAAATAAGCCTCGAATGAACTCAACTGCCTATACAAATGGTGAAAATACATCAATCCGCAGCGATACTTTACCTAAATAAAAGTGTGTGTATTTGAACTTCAATTTTTATAATATTTATTTTAGTGATTACTCAATCCTTTGTGGTGTGTTTACAATATTTTTCGTTTTTAAATATTATACATATAGTCTATTATGATTAATAATCATACGAACTCGAAGAACTTTTCAGTATGTACCAATGTTCTACAGAGTAAAACTTTCTTATATGGGCGAATATGGACTTCAAACTATATAGTATGTATACATTGAAGTCTTGTCTAGTCGGCTATGCAAACAAATTCTGCGTTCGTCTGCGTCCATGGGAGTTTTCATTTGTTTCCCAAAGCCTTACACGGTCACCTCGCGCAGTCGTCTAACACAATTTGTCCGAGTAAGAAGAACGTGTTCATAAACTTGCACTTTGATTGTTACTTATTAAATTGTTATAGTTTTGAATTGTTATTGTTTAACTGTTGTTGTGTTCGATTGTTATTGCATTTGACAGTTTTTGTTCTTCGTTTAGTATTATTTATTTCATTACTATTATTTGACATATTGTTTATTTTGGCGATTATTTCACTCCTTAAGGTAAGTTTTCAATATTTTTGGTTTCAAAATGTGGTATATACTTTAGAGACCCTACATAATTTATGACTAATAACAAACGATTACCATAAAAAATTGGAGAACACTTTTCATTGTTTAGCGAATATGAATTTCATTCTTCATTGAATATCGAAGTTGTGATTTTACTTAGGCGGAAATGAAAATAAAATTATATCAATGTAAATGGGGTCGTGAGAGTTATCTTTCGTTTTCAAAATGTGTTCTAGTATTTCTAGAGCCACCTTATTCAACATTTGGTGTTCAAGCACAAAGGAGGAATGATTTAATGCATTATATTCTTTCAATTGACCGACATATGAAAATGCAGATATATTTAAATTAAAAGCTTTTAAACTAAATACCATTTCAAACAGTAATTTGCAAGAGTTAAAATACGTATTTTCGGCCAATACAACAAAAGTAATGTTAAAGTGATTAAAAATCATCATATTTTGTGTAGTGTTAGCAAAATACATGATAAAAAAGAGAAACGACATCGTTAAGAATTAAACGACCCTAAATGTTGGAAACGTTACACTGTGCGACGCGGAGAATCGCAGTCGCTTCGGCCTGCTTCAGCTTGCTTTGGCCGTTCACGGTCTCTCTTTACACGTACTGTCCTTCTTTACGTTCGGCTCGGTCTTTTAATTTCGATATTTGCTTGTGCAACGCACGACGAAAGTTTCGGGCGCAAAGGATAGCGTCGGAAAAAGAATCAGAGACGCAAAGAATCCTTATTTTAATGATGTGTAAAACAGATTTTTAAAACATTAAAATTCGTAGGAATTACATGAAAAAATAAAAGACACTTTTTAAAAATTTTCTATTTGAATCCGCAATGAAAATTTAAAATATGTGTCTTTACATCTACGTTAATGATACACGTACTGAAAATTTCATCAAAATCGATTGACGCAAAAGAAAACAAAATGCATTTAAGTAAAGCAGGAACTTAAAAGCGTGATGATGTTATAACTGTTACGAGAATATCTGTTCTGTCTTATATCGTTATCGGCTACGGTTCCGTTTCTGTCATTTCGTATTCCGAATTATCTTTGGCTTTATATATTTATTATTTAAGTAGTTATTTATTGTTATTTATAATATAAACAATTTTTATACAAATAAATTTTTAAGATCTGTTTCTATAATCTTTATTTGAATTATTATTCCAATAATTTCTTGTTAAAATAATTCAAATAATAAATATAGAAACAATTTATAAAATTCATTTCTTTGAACAATTATTTCAACAATAAATTGTTGTTGAAATAGTAATTAAAATAATGAATATAGAAACTTTCTATACATTATAAATTTGTTTATTTAAACAATTATTTTAACAATACATTAGTATTGAAATAATAATTTCAAAAATGAATATAGAAACAAATTATTAAAATACATTTCTTTAAAAATTGTTTGAATTATAAATAACAAAAAATAACGATTATTACAGAATACCTTTCGTATACGAACCATTGATTTATAAATATCGCAATAATTCTTGAATTAATTTTAAATTCCAATACTTTTTTAGAATATTTCGTGGTAATTACTTTCATGTTTCCTACATCTATATACTGACGATTATAAAGCAATAATTACAATGGTGAACAATAAGGGAAATAAGAAAGCAATAAGAGTGCGTAATGAAATTATTCAATAAAAAGTAATTTTTTTCTAAGAATTACAGAATGGGTAATGTCAGCATTCTACATTTAATTATTACCTGCGGTACTAAATCTATTTACCTACGCCACTGACGCAGTTTCACGTGGTTCACGAAATAATGATCTATTTAGGTAGAGAGCGCTGAACCACCAACTGAATCTCGTCGGTGATGGAACTTTTAGCGATGTGGTCTTTCAGGTCACTGTAAGTTCCACCGTTACCACCCCGCCCATTGCGCCCACTTAGCCTGCCGCGGGATAACACGGGCGGTTGCAGTCTTTAACAGTAAATCGTCGGTGCAGTGGCGTAGGTAAATAGATTTAGTACCGCAGGTAATAATTAAATGTAGAATGCTGACATTACCGATTCTGTAAAACTTAGAAAAAAAATTATTTTTTATTGTATAATTTCATTACGCACTATTATTGCTTTCTTATTTCCCTTATTGTTCACTATTGTAATTATCGTTTTATAATCGACAGTGTATAGATGTATGAAAAATGAAAGTAATTACCACGAAATATTCTAAAAAAGTATTGGAATTTAATATTAATTTGAAAATTATACATAAAACAATGATTCGTAAACGAAAAATACTCTGTAATCATCGTTATTTATTGTTATTTATAATTCAAACAATTTTTTAAAAAATCCATTTTAGTAATTTGTTTCTATATTCATTATTTTAATTCCTATTTCAATAACAATTTATTGTTGAAATAATTGTTCAAAGAAATGAATTTTATAAATTGTTTCTATATTTATTGTTTGAATGATAATCCCCATAATAATTTATTTAAACAATTATTTTAACAAGAAATTATTGGAATAATAATTCAAATATGGATTATAGAAACAGATTATAAAAATTTATTTGTATAAAAATTGTTTATATTATAACTAACAATAAATAACTACTCAAATAATAAATACATAAAGCCTAAGATGATTCGGAATACAAAATGACAGAAACGGAACCGTAGCCGATATAACGATATAAGGCAGAACAGATATTCTCGTAACAGTTTAACATCGTCACGCTTTTAAATTCCTGCTTTCAATGCATTTTTTTTCTTCTGCGTCAATCAATTTTGATGAAATTTTCAGTACGTGTATCATTAACGTAGATGTAAAGACACATATTTTAAATTTTCATTGCGGATTCAAATAGAAAATTTTTAAAAAGTGTCTTATTTTTTCATGTAATGCCTACGAATTGTAATTTTTTAAAAATCGGTCTCTGATTCTTTTCCGAATCCTTTGCGCCCGAAACTTTCGTTATGCGTTGCACAAGCAAATATCGAAATTAAAAGACCGAGCCGAACGTAAAGAAGGACAGCGCGTGTAAAGAGAGACCACGCACAGCCAAAGCAAGCTGAAGCAGGCCGAAGCGACTGCGATTCTCCGTGTTGCAATAGTAGTGGTTCACACCAATATACATATCCGGACCGATCAGTATCATGCTTCAATGTTTCACTCCTCGGCGACCGAGGCGACCGAGGCTTCTCGAGCTCCGCTGTCCTTTTCTACGTTTAGCAAAATTCAAAGAATAGTATCCCTGGCGGATAATCTCTGGGATACCTGTGTTGGAGATAATTATTGATAAAATACTGTATTGACATTTGAGATTTTTTCCGATTTTTCTTTTCAAAATCTCATTTACAAAAAATGAAAAACACGTAAAACTCGACAAATGCAGATTGTTTATAGAAATTGAAAAACAGCATTGATCATGTTTTTGCAATAGCAACATATCATTAGTACCTTTTTTAATCGGAAAACTAACTATTTGAAATAAACTTTTACAACAGAGTCAATATATATTAATGTGGAAAGTTAAATTAAACCAAAAATGAAATGATGGGAAAGTTAAAAAGTCCAAACAGCACTACGATTTAAAAGAATCCACAGATTCATTCGATCCCTGCTTTGGTCATTGGGCGATACTACGTATTTACATACATTGTAACGCGCGCTCCATTCTTTGACTGCTCGGGTGCTCGGTCCTTCCTACAGCATTCGAACGCGACTCAGAAGATTATTTGACATCGAATAAACCATCCAATAAAGATACAGATGAAAATGAAAAGTTTAACCAACGACAAAAGATACATTTTTATAGAATAAAACAATATTCTTCATGCGTTGAATAGAGACAACCAAAATTATTTTTATTTGACGCGTGACAAATGATTTTTTTATCTCTTATTCGCTATTTGAAATTTTTATTTCAATAAAAACTTGTCTATTTCTGCTCCTACAAATATATTATATTTGTCAGCAATTCGAATTTCTAGACGTTCCTACACTTTCCCTCTTCGCAAGGGGACGGTTGTATATGTATGTATATATGTTTTCTTTGCGAAGAGGCTAAGCGGAACGAAATGTGGGGACAAGCTTTGGGCACGTCCACTGAGGACTACCGCTATTTTTCCACAGATGTTTTCCACGTCGCACAGTGTGTCGTCTAATGAAAAAAACTCCAAAAATCAGAGTGTGCATAAGATCGGCAAAATGTATCCCTAGAATATTATTCATAACAAAACGTAGTTTCTAAAACTACCTCCAATTGTATTTGAATATATTAATTTGTTATTAAAGTTGAAGCTGAAACTTTACTGTCAAATTCCGTGCATTTTTTTAAACATATTAATTACAGGAACAATATGTCAAGTAAAAGGTATTCCATTTTTCTAGATATTTCTGTTTCCACAGATCGATTCTTGGAACATTTTTGTATAAAAAAAGTGTAGGGAAATAATGCTCATTTATGAAATATTTTTAAATTAAAAATTCAGGTATCTGATATGAAATTTGAATTAGGGATTCTAGATTTTCCTAAACTTATGCTTCAATACTTTTTTATGTACAATATTTATAGGAATCTTTTGTTCTTGAGTTTTACTTTTAATATTTTAAACCTCAAAAACCAACACCAAAACATCCTCTGAAATATGGCGGAGAATATAACATTTGATGATAATCCATATGGTTTCGTGATGATTCGTCTTCCCACCGACGCACAGTGGGCCAGAATGACTCGGTAGCTGTTCACGAGCTAAAAAATGAAATTCATCATATCGATTTTTAACCAATGCACAGTGATTCTTAAATGTCCATTACATTCGAAAACGATAATATTAATTAAAGTTATTAAAAACTCTTGTTATAATAAGCGTTCAAAGATCAAACTTTTTCAGATACGATTTATCACCGAAAAAATTCCGTTTCTTCATAACGATGTCCTGGAAAACCTACTGAGGATTAAGTGCCCACATTTTTTTTTATGAATAATGTATATCTATGTTGAGAACGCCACAGGAACTAAACGTTAATGTTTATAATTTATTATTTAAAAAAATGCTTAGTCAGCTAAGGACAATCGTCATAGTCTTTCACCTTTGACAAAGAAAAAAGTTAAAAGTATAGCAGAGTATAGTGCTCTAACAAAGTGGAACATTTTCAGCAAAGTTTCCTCTAAAAGATCCTGTAAAGTTCACGTCCCCCCTCGTCCCACCCCGGAAATTATGATGGTTTGAAGCGTCGCGTGACACACAATTCCGCGGCGAGTCGCGTTGCACGAGACGCATGACGACCACTCAGCGGCTCTTAAGAATGAAAGGCCTAACCCAAACCTATCTCATGAATATTTTATATTATTCGACCATTAAAAACATTCGAATTTATTGCTAGCTCAGTTGAATCATTCGTATTTGAGAGATCATAGCAACAGCAACGCAGTATAGCATCACAGCAGATTTTCCATATTGAAAACCTGTATTTTACCTTTGTTAAGAGGAATTATAGTATAGATTTTCGTTTATTAATAGATAAACACAATTATAAGCCGAAAATCCGTACGATGAATTGATTATAGTCAGTAACTTTGTAAAATATAACATTTAATCTTGTTTGAATATTTGTAATTCTTTAAATAAGACAGTAATAACACATTTTTGTTATTTCATTAAACGTAATAAACTTAATTCATTGAAAAATTATGGATTACTCATATTTCAAAGCCTAAACAGCCAGTTTTCAATTATTATTCAATATTCACACGATTTTTCAGACATTTCCGGCAGTGTGACAAAAAAATGTTTCCTACAAAAAGTAATCAGTAATCTGTATTCTACGAATCTCAATACAAAAAATTTAAAAAATTATTTTTTTTTAATAAAAAATTGTGGTCACCTTGATTGTTTATTTATAACTATATATTTTTTATTTAATAACATTATAGCTGACGCCAAGACGAATTCAACGACCTATATAACATGGCCTTTAAATTTTGAAATAATGGTAAAATAGGCGTGAACAGCTACCGATCCATTCTGGCCCACTGTGCGACGCGTCGCGACGAGAATCTCTCCTCAGTGGTCTTCTGCACCGACGAAATGTCGTCGATGCTTCTGTTTCTCACTCCAGTCAAAATAAATCCCAGAGGGCGTAAAAGAACACCGAAAATTTTCCCGGGACACGTAGTCCCGTAAGGCTGGCAGTCTTTAACAGTATCTCGTCGGTGTCTCAGAGTATTTAAAACCGTTGTAGGAAGACATTGTAGGAATTTGTTTCCTCGACAGTGCAGTTCGACAAGTATTACAGATTGCTATTTTATCCCTTTCAATATCTGGTAGTATTATTTTCAGAATTTCTTCATATTCTGCATTGTACTTTTTTAAGTCATTAGTAAACCATAATCTACTGCAAACAGAGCACGACTGACCAAATTTGTTATTTATAAATGTTTTTTTAAATTGATTATGAACTGGTCTATGGCGTTGAAAGTCACTATAAGGTTGAATAATATTGCTAACATTCACATCATTTAACATTGAACTTGATGGATTATTTGCTTGATTCTCTGTGTTAACCATGTTCCGTAATGTACTTGATGTGAGCTTATGTTCGTCAATATCAGTTTGACGAAGATAAATAGGTGCTGATACTGATGTACTTTTATTCTCTTCCGCACACGGTAGTTTTCGAAAGACTAATATCTCCAACAATAATAGATGTAATTATTATATTATTATTTGAATTAACGTAAACGTAGTTGCACGTGCTTTCAAACTGTGACGCACTATAAAAATGATGGTAAGGCTTCTGCTTTCGTGCTCTCTCTCTCTCTCTCCTAAACCGTACGAGAGTCTGCGCACTAGCCACTTCCTGCCGCATTTCCGTTTCATCGTCAATCGGATTTACGCCCATCGCGCCATAAGAAGTTTCACTTCAAAAAAACTTCTTACCGGTACCGCCTCGTCCATCTACGAAGAATAGTTTGTCACACGAATCACCGGTAATAGTTTTTTTTATTTTGTCGAATATCGACAATTGATCTCCATTCAGTTGACTGTATAATAGTTCCAATGTTTGTTTGTGGTCATTAATTGTAAGACTTTCTTTGTACACGTTACCAAATAAAAGACCTGTTTCATTAATCACATTTGTTAAACCGAATTGTTCCATTGTCATTCCTTCCTTTTCCAACAAATCCCTGATAATGAATAAAGCAGTAGCCTCGTTCGAATCTTCATACAGCCTATCCTTGAATCTGTTCCACATTTGAAAGGCGTCCAGATCTTCGCTGATTAACAGATATACAAAAAAGTGGCGTAGCTTAGAAGCCATCATAAAAGAAGCGACATCTTCCAAGATTTCAGCTATGTGATCTTCGGATTTTAAAAGCCCTTGCAGCTTCTTGAAAGGTTTTATATTTATGCCCTTCGATTGTCAAAATGTCTTCGTATGAGGTAGCTCCTTTGAATTCTCTAAGAAATAATTTAAGATGAAACCTTCCTATGTCGCGTGGAGAAACTATGTTCAAACGTGCTACCACTTTATAATTTTTCTTCATAGGAAGGAAACCAAACAGGAAAAACCAAAACCAAACATACGACTTTTGTTCCAAGTGTAATAGTTTTGTTGCAATAAGTGGAGGGTACAATCACGGCTTTACCAACTTTGAATGTATCAGAGTTGTTTATCGATGAATTTTGGATATGGTCTATCAATCCTTGAATCGGGTCGAAAGGTGAGTTTATATCTGCAGTACTGGCTAGGTGGAATTCGCTTATTGGAATTATGTTGAGTCAAATTATAATTCCATCGTGTTTCACCATTGGGAAATAACAGAGAAAATAACAAAGGATCGATATGAAGAGAGTTGGCAGATAGTATTCGAGAATCGTTTTCTGCTCTGGGATAAATTCTGATTTCCACTTTATTTTCAATGATCCCATCTTTTGATGATATCATAGCCGCCAATTCTTGACACTCTCTCTCTTTCGAGTTTCTTGGCACCTCAAGGTGGTATACCCCGCAGTAGTGGGGATACATCGGGACATTTACACGTCAGACTTTTGGGACATTTATGGATAAAAAATACTGTATATTGTTTCTCCTCTTGATTTTTTGATAATAACTGATTATAGTCCTGAATAAGTTTAATACCACGCTAAACAGTGTCGATAACAACTTTTAAGTTTTGTACAATGTTTAATCCAGATTTAAAAGCCTCGTCATTTTCCCATGAATCAGGATCTTTTTTTAAACATTCTATAGGAATTGAGAATCTTTAAAAAAAATCGTAGTATTTCGTGGGAAATAAAATGTCTAATTCCTTTATCAGCATAGTTTTTTAAGGATTCACGAGTTATTTCATATTTTTTACATGATTCGTCGGCTTCAATCAGTTAAGTTGCCTCCACCACTCGTAATTTCGTATTCTTTTCCACGGGATTGTCAAAAAATGCTAACGCTACTAAAAATACGTTTAACAGCTTTTTGTATGATGTACTGTATTATATGTAGAATGTATATGCGTAATGCGTGATGCGTGATGCGTGATGCGTGATGCGTGATGCGTGATGCGTGGTGCGTAATGTATAATGTATATTGTATATGTATTAATAATGTATTATGTATAAGCATATATACAGGGTGCCCCAGCTAAGTTGACCACCTTGAATATCTTGCTTAGTTTTAGTAATAGAAAAAAACGTTATAGGACAATGTTAACCTATCCGAAGGGAGAATATGGATTGGAAATAAACTTTTTTCAAGGTCATTTTTGCTAGATATCAAGGTCATCAATTTGTTTAATGTAACTATGTATTTTTTATCGCGATGTAATGTCAAGGGTGGAGTCCTCTTCAATGACATATTATACAATGACCTTCGTGTAACCCTGGGTGTGAAAAATTCAAAAAGCATTGCAGGTATTATCAGTGATTAATTTATTACACTAATTGGTTTGGTTAAACTACTTTATTTCAGTAAATATTCTGGCATTTTTATGATTAAAACAAGATCCAACACGATATAAGTTCAAGTGTATTTAGTGGTGTAATCGACGATGAAAGTGTCACTACAAACCCTAGCTGGCCAAACCATGGCTGTTGGACAGGGAAACAGATTTTTCTGTACATCATATGTTCCAATAGTAACAATGAACCTACTAGAAGAGCCAGAGAATCATTTATTTTCCGTATACAGCAATGTGTGAAAATCAATGGTCGTTACTTCGAACATTTATTGAAATAAAGTAGTACAACTAAACCAATTAGTGTAATAAATTAATCACTGATAATACCTGTAATGCTTTTTGGATTTTTCACACCCAGGGTCACACACGAAGGTCATTATATAATGTAATTGAAGAGGACTTCAACCCTGCTATTACATCGCGATAAAAAATATATAGTTCCATTACAAAAAAATTGATGACCTTGATGTCTACAAAAAAATGACCCTGAAAAAAGTTTATTCTCAATAATTATAATACACCTTCGGTTAGGTTAATATAGTCCTATAACGTTTTTTTCTATTACTAAAACTAAGCGAGATATTCAAGGTGGTCAAGTTAGTTGGGACACCCTGTATATATATCTTTGCTACTTATAAAAATATTTCTGCGTCAAAAGTTGTACTATTTAATAAATTAAATATAATACAAAGGAAAAACAAATTTTTTTAAGGTCAATTTTTGAGATTTCAAGGTCATAAATTTTTTTGTTTGAAATCAATATTAAATTTTGTTTCTATATTATTGTAGTGCGTAAAAAGACAAATACAACGATATATAAAAATATATATTAATAATATACTGCAGTGGAGAAAAGCGAGTTACAAAATTAAAAAATTTGCAAACTCGATGCAGCAACATTCATTTCCCGTTATTCGATCAATTTCAAATTTTTCACAGATTATTTTTTCGTCCAGTGGCACAATTCTAAGGGTTGTCCCGCAAAAAAATCTGCGAAATAATTTTCGCAAAGTATAACTAAGGTCCACCTTAATGTTCATTCTAATAGCTAAAATATATCTGATTGTTTTCAGAATTTTCTATTGAAGGGGATAAGAGAAATTACCGAGAAATCTGATTTTCTTTGTCATCCCAGTGTTCCCCCCATGCCGACATACAGGATTGAAAATTGGTAGAGAGAAGTTTTTGGACAAGGCATCGAATTGCCTATTGCAAATTCAATTTGATTTCGGGATAGTTTCGACTATTTTCGCGGCTACACCCTATCTATGTTATAACATGATAATTACTGCCATTAAGAACAATTTTTCGAAGGAGAAATCACATCAGTGTGCCCATAGTTAGTATATTTCCCGGACATATACATACATAAATATGAATGTAAAAACTGGATATACGAAATACGAATCAAAAACATTATGATTATATTGAATAATTAAAAGATACCATAACAATAGAATGGAACCAATTGTCGCAGAATCCAATTGAAACACTATATAAAGCTTTACCCTTTTAAGGCCGGTTCATAGCCGACCGTTCCGGACGTTCGGCAAAATATAATTACATAGGTTTAGATGGGACCGATCACGACCGATAATCCGGCCCGGATTTCTCGCAATATTTTTCCGTCTAGCCGGTTGGGCCATATATCACTGGTGGGTTGACGGCTCCCTGCGGTGCGTGGCAGAAAAAAAAGGTGTCTATGGGCACCCCTACGACTCCTCAGCTAAACTATCGGTAGCTCTCTTTACAACATCATGTAAATGAGAAACGTTTCTGCCACTTGGTGAATACTTCTTATAAATAATGATTATAAATAATTATTACAAAAATATTGAACATGTCTTTGTTCTGCAAATTTTTTCATCGTTTAAAGTGTGAAAAAATTTTTTAAAAATATGGTCGTATTCTACGATTTTTCCTTTTTGAAATTCTGTTTTTTTCCACAATTTGTAACAACTTGTTGCCATCTTTCTGGTGACCTGTCAATTCCCGTATCCCACTGACTAATTAGCATCATGTGTCTTCGATGTACAAAAAAAATATTCTATATAAACTATAAACAGCTGTTAGGTTTGAATTGTTTGTTATTTCAGGTCCATGAAATTGCTGAATATTCTTTAAATGTTCTCAAATAAGGGTCGACGGCGTTTATCCTAAAATTACACCTTTCACAAAGTGAAAAACATTTTCAATTTGTTTATGTCTAACCAGTAGCCCAATACACTGTCCCGTACGAGCGATAGAGGAACAGCAGTGGGTTAACACTTTTTGCACTTGGAGCTATTTTATTAACTCGAAAATCAAACTTCCTTCTGACCTAGAACATTTCCCGTACTAGCACAAAATATTCTATACACATTCATATAATATTAAAAATAGATTTAATCTCTTTTTAATATTCAAATAGTCATACAATATTTATTTTATATTAAGTAACAAATATTTTTGTTTAAATATGCAGGGAATATCTATTTCATGTTACGACACAAATATTTTTTTCTAAATATTCAATGAACCTTTATTTCATATTGGAAATAGAAAATTTTTCCTAATATACAGATAATAATTATTACATAATATGAAAGAAATATTTTTTTCTTATTATTAAATTAATCTTTATGTAATATTAGGAATAGAATTTTTTTTTAAATATGAACTTTTAATTTACTTTGAATTCGTGTTTGTCACTTAATCGACATACATTTATATTATAAGAATACAATCTTTTCGGAGATAGCACAAAATTCAAAGTTTTCCAATTGACAGATGTTGCTGATCATGATTTCATTGGAGTATGATGGAGTTGGAAATCAGTTGGTGGGAAGGGAAAATACATTAATATATGAAAGCATGTAGAAGATTTTTGCGCTGCCTCCGAAAATATTGTATTGTATTTAATATTTTAATCAATTTTCTTAACAGTTGGTGTGTATTCAAACAAATCAAAAGGAAATTATTCCATGCTCTTTAGTGCGTTTTTTTAATGTGCATCGAAGCCCATTTAATTTTTTTTACGAAATTTTTAACTTCCCGATTTATAGGGAAGTTACTGTAATTACCCCGAAAATCGAAAATCGATTTTTTAGCAGATCTCCACGTTTCATGGTCATTGGAGTCGTTTGAGACTATTTTTATCAAAATGTCGGTATGTGTGTGTGTGTGTGCGTATGTCCGTTTCTATGGTATCAAATTTTTCGTTAACGTTTTCTGAAAAAGTAACAACGCGATCAGAATGATGAATGATGCAATCGATGTGTCCCGCTGTAACTTAGAGCTGATTAGATTTTGGTCCATTTTGGTCAAGTAGTTTTTTGGTTTTTTTCGAAAGGAGTTGATTCAACATTGCAATTTATAGAAGAGGCGTATCCTCCGAAGAAGCAAACGTAACAATATATATATATATATATATATATATATATATATATATATATATATTTAGACATATTTAAAAAAAAAATTTTTTTTTTAAATCTAAAAATTTTTTTTTTTTAAATTTAAAAAAATTTTTTTTTTCAATTATGCAACTACTGCTAATGTAACCGCTTACAATAATCGAAAAATATCCCGGATGCGCGCACATGAAAGTAGAAAGTAGAAAATAATGATACTAATATGCTGCAACTAACGATTCGGGAAGTTCTTTGTGTGGCTCGTGGAGAGTCACACACCAAATAACATCTGTACCACTAACCCTCTCGCGAGCTCGTAAAGCGAGCTACAACACCCCCACCTGCGAAGCTCGCGAAGCGAGCGAGCAACAACCCCCCTCTAGTTTTATTCAATTAATTATCTCAATTTTTTATTCGTTTGGGGCACATTTTCCTGTTACCCGACCGAGCTGAATCTTTCCACAGTTTGTTTAACTATTAAGCGTAAACACCGTAGGATGGTTTTTCTTTCTTATTGCTTAGGAAATATACAAATAAACAATATACTTATATAATAACAATATATATAATATATATATATATATATATATATATATATATATATATATATATATATATATAAAATAGTTTTCCTCGAAATATCAAGACACTGTAATTTGTTTAAAATTACTTTAACGTACTGAACAAACCAGAACGTGCAGAACCTCCACCGGAGTTGTTTGACAAATTGTTTTTTACCGTACACTTTATTGTCATGATAATAAATTGTTATTGTTTTTCGTTATAACGTTTAAAAATTCCTTAACATCGTATTTTCCACCAATTAGCACGACGAACTCTGATAATTTCTAGTTAATAGCCTTTTAAATAAATGTTATATTCTGTCTTCGTGTCGTCCGGTTTCCGGACAAATATCCTCTAGATGAATCCTTCGGAATTTCCGGAGACTCGGACCATACGCTGCTCCTGAAGTGTAGAGGGGAGTAAACGGTTCTTGGAACCCTTGGGATTAGGGTTGTAAATTACACAATCTTCGGCTCTGGGCCTTTGTCAAGCGTCTCGAAACCTTCTCAAGTTGCCTGAAAATCCTGACGGAAATGTTTAAATGCTCAAAAACGTCGTCCGGCACCAGCCGAAGTTGTATGAACCGGCTTTTACCTGATCATGCTTGCTTGGGAACCCGGAGCGAGTTTGAGGAGTGGACTGTATGGGAAAACAAAAGGATCGGGTTCAAACGCAGAAGGGAGTCCGGATGGGGAAATCGGGTGGGAAACGTGAGCCGAAAGCAGTGAAAGAAAGAACGGAATTTAAAAGATGGTGCACGTTGACGATGTAACTTTGATTTATTACTTTAACTCGCGTAACTACAAAGGGTTGCGCGATCGAGTCGATAGAGATATCAATCCCGATTGGCAGAACGAACGATACTTGAAATAATAGGATGCGATATAAAGCATACAAAGTGTTTGGAAGGTAGAACGAATCTGCCGAACGAGGTAATGCGAGCGATTGACGGTGTTTCTCGGTGATCACGTGATCACGCATCGCGAGCGCGATACCAGGAATTGCCAAAAACAATGGCTTTACGCACGGCTGATTCTCATGAGCGTTTATCCTGGGGCCGTGGTACGCCGGAGCGACCAAGGGCCGTATCGCTCAACATCGACAACTTAAAACTAATTTATTTCTAAGCTTAATCCTAAACAATGCTTCATCGATAATTAGCAGGTGAGTAACATGTAACTTTGTTCTTTGTGAAAATGTATGTATAAACTTTGTAAAGTGTGTTATCATTTCGAGGATTTCTGTGTTTATTCTGCTTGTTTGGGAAACCAACGAATTCTATTTTTTGTACTAGCAGACGACGCGACGTCTTGCTGCATCGTGACAACTGCAATAAGTAGTATGTGTTTCAATCAGAAATTGTATTGTTTTGTGCTATAACTTGTAAGAAACTTTCACTCGAAACTATCCGCTTAATCGTTCAACATCGATTGTCCGTTTACGCGGGTGAAATTGCATTTTGGGGCGCGTAACGCCTCTATGCTTCGGTACGGCGCGCGGCGCGCACGACGTGGTAGGAAGAGACAGTAACCTATATCGCAGGAAGTCCGTTCACAGTCTTGCATGTGTATGGTCCAGAGACTGCGCAGCATCCCCTCGGCGAGCACACGAATGCTACGCGAAAGGGACACAGCGGCAAATACAGGGGAAGGATTTCGGTTTTTAATCCGTGGGTGTGGATACAGATTGGGGAGGGGAGAACAAAAGTAGGGAGGATTTCGCGAGGGGAATACACGCGCAAAATCTACGATCATCCTTCTGCGCTTCTCCCACGTCCCTTTTTCGCCCCTCTTTCTTGCGCTCCCACCACGCCGCGCGCCGGTCCTCCCTACCAGCTTCCCTGATGCCATCCCTTCCATCGTCAGACGTTCCGGCATCCTGTCTCACACCCTCCGTTCGCCGCGGCAGGCGGGGGCTGCTTCTGGTCTCCTAGTGATATTCGTGGGGTCGAGTAACACGTGCGAGGGGAAACAACACCGGTCCGCGACCAGTGTCGTCGAGGGTTTATGCGTTATGAAAATGTCAACGTGACAGATTGATCGGTTAATCGCGAACGGGTGATTGCAATCGGTTCGTTCGTAGACTCCCGATTGCACCATGCACAGTTCACGGTTTGTGTGTCGTGCGTCGGTTGGGTGTTGCTGAAGTCGTGATAGTGTGCCAGAGGCTGACAACGCGTAAGCCACTGTTGACCAACCCCCAAATCCAATCTCCTAGACTATCCACTATCCATCCTACACCCTACACCCAACAACTTCTACCCTTCACCCCTGAATCCCTCGATTAACCGGAGATCGCCGTGACAAGTTTCACCGTTGGGATTCAATGGCTCAGTGATCGTCTCCATAGAGAAACTATGAATAAGGTGTTTTGTGGCTGTGAACAGTATCGAGTTCGCGACAAACAAGATATTCGACACGCCGGAATATCAAAGAATTATTCGCTTGAATACACGCCGCGTTGCACCAGTGATTCGCTATTCTGATTTGCTAATTTGTTCGTTTGGTCAAGCGGTGATTGTAGATCGATATCGTGTGGGACGTGCCTCGCTTTAGATCTTTCTTTCGTTTCTCGCTGGAGTTTAGTAGTCGAGTTCGGTTGACATAGTGAGTAAAACGTTACACTTACACATCGATTGACCAGGGAGTGTGTGTTCCATCCTATTGCGGAGAAGCATTGAAATTGCAATTGAAGGTCATGGGCAGAAGCGGATTTTGGTTGTTGAATTTAGCGGAAGATAAGAATGGGAAAGACGTGAATCGATGCAACTTTATCGAAAATCGTGTTCGGGCAAGGTCGACGATGAAATTTTTCGAAAACTCGAGGCTTATTGTCGAACAGGCGTCTTGTTCTCGATCATTTTACCATGTTTTTCTTCTTTCAATTTTACCAATCGCTTTAACAGTAGCAATAGTACATTATCTACTTAGAAGAAGATTAGTGCATTTTTGCGGTAGAAGGTCATCGTAAATCCACCGTTGTGCAATCGCAATTGCCTAAATAATTCCGACCTCGCTATAAATCACTGTCGATCTCGATTTAGAATCACGTAATTCATTTACGAGAAGTGTCTGGAAATACAACGTTCGCGTAATTCTCCTTGTTTTGCGAGAAGCAATACATAAACGTAGATGAAGATAACGCTTATCATTTTAGACAAGAAATGTTATAGATATTTTCGATTTAAGCGACATGCATAATTTTTCGTGTTTTCCATGACAAAAGGACAAAATAAGAACAAGGAGAGAATTACTGAGCAAAGGATTCCTTTAGTCGGTGACCTCCTGTCAATACGACTTCTTCTCATTGATCGACAACTGATATTTGAGCAACTTAATTTTATCGTGTATATCGAATTGTCATAGCAAATTTGTTATTTTCGTAAAATACTTTGCTTCGTCTGAAATTGATTATTACATATTATTATAAAATTTCTAATATAGTACAAGCTTATAAATTATAATTTGTTCATTTGTTTTACGCTTGACATTTAAAGATTTCAATACCCTTTACCAACATAAGAATTTGCAGAATACACTATGCAGAATACATGGCTTCATTCTGTTCACCTTTGTTTAACTGTGCTTCTTTCTTTAATTTTCGTTTCTTTTCACAAACGAGACAGACAGACTGTGTTTAAATTGTGTTTAATCTCTATTAAAATGTGTTAATGGTATGACGTGACTGACCTCATTATTTCGGATGTTAAGGATCAATGTAATTGACGTTTATATTATTTTTATTATGTTCAGTTTGAACAACAATTAAATAACAATTCTTCTTTTTTCGTAGTCATTGGTGACTTTATTTTCTGTTTTTGTCTTAATAATTCTCGTTTCTCTGTATATTAATATTTGAGAGCCAACATCAACATACTATACGTAAATTATTTATTCAGTTATTATATCTTGACAAATAATGAAAGACGTCTCAGGAGATTTATAAAAGATTTTCAACCCAATTATAAAACATAAAGTATAACAAGAAATAACATAAGTAGCAATCTTTGAATATACTAACGCGCGTATTATGTTGCGATTAATTTGACATTGCTATTGTCATAGCTAATGGTAATAGAAAAACTGAAGAAATTTGAATGACTATTAGTTATTTTGCTTATCACACTCCGGATTAAAAATATTTTAAGTCGAGTTAAAATTCTAAAAATTTGTATGTAGGCAACTACGATAGTACTTCCGCTAGAAAAATAATACTTATCATTTGAAATACCTCGCCTGGCTTGTGCTCAAAGGCATAAAACAGCGTCAATTTAACCACACAATATTTTTGTACTAAAATTTTGCATAAAACATTCATATAGATTTGCATCATTACTCACCATTTTGTCAAAACAATTTTCAATGTAGTCACTGTGTATATATATATATATATATATATATATATATATATATATATATATATATATATATTTTATCTTTTGTTCGAAAATTTGATATTTTCACAAACTTGATGGTCACTTCATTTCAACTCGCAAATAATACTGACTAAAATAGTCAACCGACTACTGTGATATCAATTATGAAGTGCAGAGGTATTCTTCTGAACAACGAAAGTGAGAGAGTCTTAAACAAAATTCTAATTTACTGTAAACTATTGGCCTTCAAAAAATGCATTGAGTAACTTTCTCCGATGTAACTTGGTTTCGAGTACAGGTTTTGCAGTAATAAAGAAAGCATAAAATTTTCTTTATAATATTATGATAAATAATATTGTAATAACTATGGTGTCATATTTTAAAAAAAAAACAACGTTTCAGTAATTAGTATTGTTTTATGTCTTATCACAAGAAATTATGAAAATCTCTCTCCATATTTCAAGGTAAGAAGATAAATACATTCTCAATGTTTCTTATGACGATTTGCAGTCCATTTAGGACTTAAGTGGCACAATAATATTGTTTATATAATACATAATTACGTTGAATATGTTTGGAACATTGAAGGTAGAAAAAAAGCGAAATAGATCTTTCTGATATGAACGCGTTACCATATAAACGCAATTATGTTTGCGTAAATGGCATTACCTATGAATTATGTTATGGAATACCTACGTCATAGTCTTCTGCGAAAAGATATTTTCCATTTCTCGTAAAGTGCTCTAGATATTTTAAGTAATTGGTGTATTTGGTTCACTTCGTAAATACATACAGTGATTCTCACTAATATTCGGACACTTAAATAGACTATAATTTTTTTAATATTGTACTATACGATTTGAACATTTTTCGGGAAGCTAGAGTAATGAGTTTGCTACAGGATGTGAAAGAAGAATATTTCAAAAATTGCAATTAATCTACAATATATATTTTTAAAATTTTCAATGTAGACCGACATAAAAAATTATGTAAAATGCCACTTTTAGTATTTTCTCTGGAACTCCTGCAACTACATTTTTTTCAAAAATTTTAGTCACGTTGCGCAGCAAAAACCAATTGTTCTGACTTCCCAAAAAATTTCAAATCATATGGTCCAATATTAAAAATGTTGTTGTGTTTTTTCAAGTATCCAAATAGTAGCGGGAGTCACTGTGCAAATTTGTACGTCTTTACCCATACGTCGAATCTAAAAATTTTTAAAAAAAGTTCGGTTTCTGTTAATTTTCTGTGATAACGTGGAAATCTTTTTCGAAAGTGCTGCGGAAATGTTATGTGATTATGGCAGGTTGTCATAAGAAATGCAAAAGTTCTAATTATATTATAATATCTCTAAATATATACATAGACGGTGAAGGAAAATGTTGATGTCGAATCTAAATTAATTACGAAATTTTACTTCAAAATTAGGTTTAAATTGGAACATGGATGTTAACATGGATTGAATTCATTTGATTCGATAACGCGAATAGTTTACACTGAATAAACAATAAATTGAATATGAAAGTTAATATTAGGTGTACAGTCGGTGTAAAAAGTATTCATACACCCTCCAAAAACGAATAAGTTTTTTAAATGTGAACCAAATGTTTTCAATCTGCGATATTAGAAGGACTAGTTTACTTATTAATGTTAAATGAAACAAAACGAAACGAAACAAAGCGGAGAGAAGGACTCTCATAAGAATGTCCTTCGAAATGAATCAACGAATTATTTATTCACCAATATCTGTAATTTTATTACAACATAATCCTCGTGTCTGCAACGGTCAGAATTATTTGCGAAACCAGTACATTCGTTCCTGTTGACAATGTCGCTGCCTCTGTTTAACGAGCACACACTGTAATGCATAAGTACACGTCATGCACGTAAACCGAGGAGAAACAGCAGTGAGAACAGCATAACCCGTTCGTCAACTGCGTCGCCCATTAAACTTGCTATCTCTCTCCACTTTCAACTCGTTTTCAGTCTTTCTCTGACACCCTCGCACAAACAAGAGCACGACGTAATTCGGTTTATCGATCATTTCAAATTGGTCATTATAAGAGACAGAAAAGTACTTTGGTCAAGACTTCTTACCAGAATCAGCTCGTTATCGAATTATAACGTGTATGTTCTTAAACTATTAACCACTAACTCTACACTCATTAATTGATCCCATAAACTCAAGCTGTGCTCTGTATAATATACAGTGACGAGCAAAAGTGTAATCATACTTCGCTAGTTTTACATAAAACGTAATAATACAACCTATTTTTCAATTCAATACGATAAACATAATATCACAGTTTATTTTCGTTAATATTAACGATGTATAGAATAATTAACAATAATAAGGATTTGTAGCAATGTTTACAGTTTTGCACTTTAATTGTGCTCGTCGAAATAAAGATTTAAATTAATATTTTGTCCATTTTCCTTTACTCTTTTGTACTGCCTCTAGTCTGCGTAGCATACTATTTATTAAATTTTTAATAATTTCCGGCTCAATATTGTGCCATTCTTGTTCTGTTCTTTTCCACAATTCATAAACACCTGAAGGTGGATCGTCATAAGTTGCTAGCCTTCTTTTCATAATTGACCATAAATTTTCGATTGGGTTCATATCCGGACTTTGTGCTTGCCACTTCATCACAGAAATTTTTGATTTCCTAGCCAGGATTTTACTATCTTTGCAGTATGTTTAGGACCCCGTCTTGTTCAAAGACTACTCCATCTACAGAAAAATCAATAGAATCAACAACAGAAGGTAAATTATTGTGGAAAATATTTAAGTAATGCTCTTTGAACATGATACCTTCTATCCGAACTAAGGGACCAACACCTTTATAGGTAAAACAACCCCTACACATAATTGAACCACCCCCGAACTTCATAGATTGTTTTCAGCTACTTGCTAGATTACCATTTTCGGATGAAGTCCAGTACCAGGATCTTCCATCAGATTCAAATCTGTTAATGTTTGTTTCGTCAGACCATATAAATCTTTTCCAATCTTCTGTTGTCCATTCTTTGTATTGTATATGAGCAAATTTTTGTCGTGGTTTAATATTTTTGTCTGAAAGAGCTGGTTTGCGTTTCTTTTCCTTCGCTTTCACCCCGATTCCCTTTAAGGAACGGCGAATGGTCCATTCACTTGCATTTACTCCAACGTTTCGAGCCGCGATTTTTCGAGTTTTATGACTTTCAGACCAAAGACGATGTGCAATTTCAAGCGCACCTCTGTGAGAAACAAGTGGCGGTCTATCGTTTCTTGAAGAAGTTGACGCAGGTTTTCTTAATTTTTGCAACTATCGTATGACTTGCACCACATTTTACTGCAATTTTCCGTAGTGAAAATCCTTTATCGAATAATGAAATTATACTGTTTCTCTTGTCTGTACTAGGTGGTTTCATAAGTATTTAAGCGTAATGACTACTGACTAATGACTAAATATGGTTACAAGTTAAAATAACACTATTAGTTTATAAACATATAAAATACAGATTATGATAAATTATGCCGACGAGAAAGAAAAAGGCAGTTGAATAATAAAAATTTTCCAGATTTTCTTATTTTAGTTTTGTGAAGGAAATAGATTACAAAAAATTTTATAAACGGTTCTAAATAGAGTAATAATAGCATGATGAATTTAAATTTAAATTTTGTTGAAGTAAATTTAATTTTTTGGACTTTAAACAATAACAACAGTTTTAATACAACCCGAACAGAAAATACATGAATCGTATTTTATATAATATAATGTTTAATATACCTACCACGCACTTAGTAATAACATTTTAACTTATGTTGGTTCCTCAAAATTTTACTGAAATAATATAAGTTTGGCTTAAATTGATTAAATTTTATTTAGATAAAATATTAGATAAAATATATTAATATATGTTAATCGCACAATAGTGACCGATGAGTAAAGATTGATAGCTGATCATTTAAATACACTATCATTAAATATAACTAATAAGCAATTACTAACGATTACTTAGATTTGTGACTAACTAGGTGCCATGTAGTTATGATTAACTAATCAAACAGTTTTAACTGACTTTTTTAAATTTGAGTGTCCATCAATCAGACTATTAGTAATTTTTAATTATTATTTGATTTTCGCTCAACCCGGCTACCTAAACACTAGTCTAAACGTGTCTTATGACAGTTGGCTATCAGTGATTGTCGACTATTTCATTTCCATAACCGTTTCTGAGAAAACGTGCAAAACTGTAAACATTGCTACAAATCCTTATTTTTGTAAAATATTTTATATATCGTTAATATTAACGAAAATAAACTGCGATATTATGTTTATCATATTCACCGTATAATTGTTATTGTTTAAGCTTTATTGTTCAATTGAAAAATAGATTGTATTATCACGTTTTATGTAAAATTAGCGAAGAATGTTTACACTTTTGCTCGTCACTGTTACTATTTCTTATCGCAAACAAACGGCAACAGTATCCGTACCTACGTATCACGATTTCCTCACTGGATATATTGGATTTCGAAAAAATTGTTAAATTCTATAACTGTTTTTGATAAAGTAACTCACATTAGCAATAAACTTTTAGAAATCACTATACAAAACACATTTCAGCTCTAATTCAGTATTAATATGTACGGTAAGGGCACGGCACCCACCGAAAATATCTCCGTTATTTTCAGCAATACGACGAAATCTGTCAGGAAGAAAATGTTTGATTAAGTGGGTCAATTATTGCGACGTAGAAGTCTTTTTTCTCTAGGTAATATTTTCCGATATTTCGAGGTCATCGTCATTTTTTAAAATGCAGCGATGTCATTTTTATTACATCGATGTAAAAGCATTTCGTAAGTTTACTGAACCATGATCGTTATTCAAAAATCATTGAATCATGATCATTATTCAAAAATTCCGGATTCTGGCGCAGCCACCGTTGAAAATAATTTACTCGGTTTTGGAAATCGTTTCCGTGTAAATCTTGGAGTAATGATAAATGAAAAGAATGAAATTTAAGCCCGTGCAAAATTCTTAACACGCTTTTCTGACTAAGATATGACCGTCTCTCGATTTTGCGTGTATTCATGTGTGGATTATCAACTACTCGTGGAA
>CAKAJA020000367.1:0-43371 GCA_916610235.2 Lasioglossum morio | reverse complement strand
TTATACGTTATACGTTATACGTTATACGTTATACGTTAAACGTTGTACGTTGTACGTTGTACGTTATACGTTATACGTTATACGTTCTACGTTATACGTTATACGTTATACGTTATACGTTATACGTTATACGTTATACGTTATACGTTATACGTTAAACGTTGTACGTTGTACGTTGTACGTTATACGTTATACGTTATACGTTATACGTTATACGTTATACGTTATACGTTAAACGTTGTACGTTGTACGTTGTACGTTATACGTTATACGTTATACGTTATACGTTATACGTTATACGTTATACGTTATACGTTATACGTTATACGTTATACGTTACACGATGTACGTTATACGTTATACATTATACGTTATACGTTATACGTTATACGTTATACGTTATACGTTATACGTTATACGTTATACGTTATACGTTATACGTTATACGTTATACGTTATACGTTATACGTTATACGTTATACGTTATACGTTATACGTTATACGTTATACGTTATACGTTATACGTTATACGTTAAACGTTGTACGTTGTACGTTGTACGTTATACGTTATACGTTATACGTTATACGTTATACGTTATACGTTATACGTTAAACGTTGTACGTTGTACGTTGTACGTTATACGTTATACGTTATACGTTATACGTTGTACGTTATACGTTATACGTTATACGTTATACGTTATACGTTATACGTTACACGATGTACGTTATACGTTATACATTATACGTTATACGTTATACGTTATACGTTATACGTTATACGTTAGATGTTTAACGTTATACGTTATACGTTGTACGTTATACGTTATACGTTTAACGTTATACGTTATACATTATACGTTACACGTTATACATTATACGTTATACGTTTAAACGTTGTACGTTATAGGTTATACGTTATACGTTAGACGTTATACGTTATACGTTATACGTTATACGTTATACGTTATACGTTATACGTTATACGTTATACGTTATACGTTATACGTTATACGTTATACGTTATACGTTATACGTTATACGTTATACGTTATACGTTATACGTTATACGTTATACGTTATACGTTATACGTTATACGTTATACGTTATACGTTATACGTTATACGTTATACGTTATACGTTATACGTTATACGTTATACGTTATACGTTATACGTTATACGTTATACGTTATACGTTATACGTTATACGTTATACGTTATACGTTATACGTCATACGTTATACGTTATACGTTATACGTTATACGTTATACGTTATACGTTATACGTTATACGTTATACGTTAAACGTTGTACGTTGTACGTTGTACGTTATACGTTATACGTTATACGTTCTACGTTATACGTTATACGTTATACGTTATACGTTATACGTTATACGTTATACGTTATACGTTATACGTTATACGTTATACGTTATACGTTATACGTTATACGTTATACGTTATACGTTATACGTTATACGTTATACGTTATACGTTATACGTTATACGTTATACGTTATACGTTATACGTTATACGTTATACGTTATACGTTATACGTTATACGTTATACGTTATACGTTATACGTTATACGTTATACGTTATACGTTATACGTTATACGTTATACGTTATACGTTATACGTTATACGTTATACGTTATACGTTATACGTTATACGTTATACGTTATACGTTATACGTTATACGTTATACGTTATACGTTATACGTTATACGTTATACGTTATACGTTATACGTTATACGTTATACGTTATACGTTATACGTTATACGTTATACGTTATACGTTATACGTTATACGTTATACGTTATACGTTATACGTTATACGTTATACGCTATACGTTATACGTTATACGTTATACGTTATACGTTATACGTTATACGTTATACGTTATACGTTATACGTTATACGTTATACGTTATACGTTATACGTTATACGTTATACGTTATACGTCATACGTTATACGTTATACGTTATACGTTATACGTTATACGTTATACGTTATACGTTATACGTTATACGTTAAACGTTGTACGTTGTACGTTGTACGTTATACGTTATACGTTATACGTTCTACGTTATACGTTATACGTTATACGTTATACGTTATACGTTATACGTTATACGTTATACGTTACACGATGTACGTTATACGTTATACATTATACGTTATACGTTATACGTTATACGTTATACGTTATACGTTAGATGTTTAACGTTATACGTTATACGTTGTACGTTATACGTTATACGTTTAACGTTATACGTTATACATTATACGTTACACGTTATACATTATACGTTATACGTTTAAACGTTATACGTTGTACGTTATAGGTTATACGTTATACGTTAGACGTTATACGTTATACGTTATACGTTAGATGTTTAACGTTATACGTTATACATTATACGTTACACGTTATACATTATACGTTATACGTTTAAACGTTATACGTTGTACGTTATAGGTTATACGTT
Organism: Lasioglossum morio; assembly: GCA_916610235.2. Lineage (NCBI taxonomy): Eukaryota > Metazoa > Arthropoda > Insecta > Hymenoptera > Halictidae > Lasioglossum > Lasioglossum morio. The sequence goes on along the minus strand of CAKAJA020000367.1, from coordinate 40,867 downwards.
ATACGTTAGACGTTATACGTTATACGTTATACGTTATACGTTATACGTTATACGTTATACGTTATACGTTATACGTTATACGTTATACGTTATACGTTATACGTTATACGTTATACGTTATACGTTATACGTTATACGTTATACGTTATACGTTATACGTTATACGTTATACGTTATACGTTATACGTTATACGTTATACGTTATACGTTATACGTTATACGTTATACGTTATACGTTATACGTTATACGTTATACGTTATACGTTATACGTTATACGTTATACGTTATACGTTATACGTTATACGTTATACGTTATACGTTATACGTTATACGTTATACGTTATACGTTATACGTTATACGTTATACGTTATACGTTATACGTTATACGTTAAACGTTGTACGTTGTACGTTGTACGTTATACGTTATACGTTATACGTTATACGTTGTACGTTGTACGTTGTACGTTATACGTTGTACGTTATACGTTATACGTTATACGTTATACGTTATACGTTATACGTTATACGTTATACGTTATACGTTATACGTTATACGTTATACGTTACACGATGTACGTTATACGTTATACATTATACGTTATACGTTATACGTTATACGTTATACGTTATACGTTAGATGTTTAACGTTATACGTTATACGTTGTACGTTATACGTTATACGTTTAACGTTATACGTTATACATTATACGTTACACGTTATACATTATACGTTATACGTTTAAACGTTGTACGTTATAGGTTATACGTTATACGTTAGACGTTATACGTTATACGTTATACGTTATACGTTATACGTTATACGTTATACGTTATACGTTATACGTTATACGTTATACGTTATACGTTATACGTTATACGTTATACGTTATACGTTATACGTTATACGTTATACGTTATACGTTATACGTTATACGTTATACGTTATACGTTATACGTTATACGTTATACGTTATACGTTATACGTTATACGTTATACGTTATACGTTATACGTTATACGTTATACGTTATACGTTATACGTTATACGTTATACGTTATACGTCATACGTTATACGTTATACGTTATACGTTATACGTTATACGTTATACGTTATACGTTATACGTTATACGTTAAACGTTGTACGTTGTACGTTGTACGTTATACGTTATACGTTATACGTTCTACGTTATACGTTATACGTTATACGTTATACGTTATACGTTATACGTTATACGTTATACGTTATACGTTATACGTTATACGTTATACGTTATACGTTATACGTTATACGTTATACGTTATACGTTATACGTTATACGTTATACGTTATACGTTATACGTTATACGTTATACGTTATACGTTATACGTTATACGTTATACGTTATACGTTATACGTTATACGTTATACGTTATACGTTATACGTTATACGTTATACGTTATACGTTATACGTTATACGTTATACGTTATACGTTATACGTTATACGTTATACGTTATACGTTATACGTTATACGTTATACGTTATACGTTATACGTTATACGTTATACGTTATACGTTATACGTTATACGTTATACGTTATACGTTATACGTTATACGTTATACGTTATACGTTATACGTTATACGTTATACGTTATACGTTATACGTTATACGTTATACGTTATACGTTATACGTTATACGTTATACGTTATACGTTATACGTTATACGTTATACGTTATACGTTATACGTTATACGTTAAACGTTGTACGTTGTACGTTGTACGTTATACGTTATACGTTATACGTTATACGTTATACGTTATACGTTATACGTTATACGTTATACGTTATACGTTATACGTTATACGTTATATGTTTACCGTTATACGTTATACGTTGTACGTTATACGTTATACGTTTAACGTTATACGTTATACATTATACGTTACACGTTATACATTATACGTTATACGTTTAAACGTTATACGTTGTACGTTATAGGTTATACGTTATACGTTAGACGTTATACGTTATACGTTATACGTTATACGTAATACGTTATACGTTATACGTTATACGTTATACGTTATACGTTATACGTTATACGTTATACGTTATACGTTATACGTTATACGTTATACGTTATACGTTATACGTTATACGTTATACGTTATACGTTATACGTTATACGTTATATGTTTAACGTTATACGTTATACGTTGTACGTTATACGTTATACGTTTAACGTTATACGTTATACATTATACGTTACACGTTATACATTATACGTTATACGTTTAAACGTTATACGTTGTACGTTATAGGTTATACGTTATACGTTAGACGTTATACGTTATACGTTATACGTTATACGTTATACGTTATACGTTATACGTTATACGTTATACGTTATACGTTATACGTTATACGTTATACGTTATACGTTATACGTTATACGTTATACGTTATACGTTATACGTTATACGTTATACGTTATACGTTATACGTTATACGTTATACGTTATACGTTATACGTTATACGTTAAACGTTGTACGTTGTACGTTGTACGTTATACGTTATACGTTATACGTTATACGTTATACGTTATACGTTATACGTTATACGTTATACGTTATACGTTATACGTTATACGTTATACGTTATACGTTATACGTTATACGTTATACGTTATACGTTATACGTTATACGTTATACGTTACACGATGTACGTTATACGTTATACATTATACGTTATACGTTATACGTTATACGTTATACGTTATACGTTAGATGTTTAACGTTATACGTTATACGTTGTACGTTATACGTTATACGTTTAACGTTATACGTTATACATTATACGTTACACGTTATACATTATACGTTATACGTTTAAACGTTATACGTTGTACGTTATAGGTTATACGTTATACGTTAGACGTTATACGTTATACGTTATACGTTATACGTTATACGTTATACGTTATACGTTATACGTTATACGTTATACGTTATACGTTATACGTTATACGTTATACGTTATACGTTATACGTTATACGTTATACGTTATACGTTATACGTTATACGTTATACGTTATACGTTATATGTTATACGTTATACGTTATACGTTATACGTTATACGTTATACGTTATACGTTATACGTTATACGTTATACGTTATACGTTATACGTTATACGTTATACGTTATACGTTAAACGTTGTACGTTGTACGTTGTACGTTATACGTTATACGTTATACGTTATACGTTATACGTTAGATGTTTAACGTTATACGTTATACATTATACGTTACACGTTATACATTATACGTTATACGTTTAAACGTTATACGTTGTACGTTATAGGTTATACGTTATACGTTAGACGTTATACGTTATACGTTATACGTTATACGTTATACGTTATACGTTATACGTTATACGTTATACGTTATACGTTATACGTTATACGTTATACGTTATACGTTATACGTTATACGTTATACGTTATACGTTATACGTTATACGTTATACGTTATACGTTATACGTTATACGTTATACGTTATACGTTATACGTTATACGTTATACGTTATACGTTATACGTTATACGTTATACGTTATACGTTATACGTTATACGTTATACGTTATACGTTATACGTTATACGTTATACGTTATACGTTATACGTTATACGTTATACGTTATACGTTATACGTTATACGTTATACGTTATACGTTATACGTTAAACGTTGTACGTTGTACGTTGTACGTTATACGTTATACGTTATACGTTATACGTTATACGTTATACGTTATACGTTAAACGTTGTACGTTGTACGTTGTACGTTATACGTTATACGTTATACGTTATACGTTATACGTTATACGTTATACGTTATACGTTATACGTTATACGTTATACGTTACACGATGTACGTTATACGTTATACATTATACGTTATACGTTATACGTTATACGTTATACGTTATACGTTATACGTTAGATGTTTAACGTTATACGTTATACGTTGTACGTTATACGTTATACGTTTAACGTTATACGTTATACATTATACGTTACACGTTATACATTATACGTTATACGTTTAAACGTTGTACGTTATAGGTTATACGTTATACGTTAGACGTTATACGTTATACGTTATACGTTATACGTTATACGTTATACGTTATACGTTATACGTTATACGTTATACGTTATACGTTATACGTTATACGTTATACGTTATACGTTATACGTTATACGTTATACGTTATACGTTATACGTTATACGTTATACGTTATACGTTATACGTTATACGTTATACGTTATACGTTATACGTTATACGTTATACGTTATACGTTATACGTTATACGTTATACGTTATACGTTATACGTTATACGTTATACGTTATACGTTATACGTTATACGTTATACGTTATACGTTATACGTCATACGTTATACGTTATACGTTATACGTTATACGTTATACGTTATACGTTATACGTTATACGTTATACGTTAAACGTTGTACGTTGTACGTTGTACGTTATACGTTATACGTTATACGTTCTACGTTATACGTTATACGTTATACGTTATACGTTATACGTTATACGTTATACGTTATACGTTATACGTTAAACGTTGTACGTTGTACGTTGTACGTTATACGTTATACGTTATACGTTATACGTTATACGTTATACGTTATACGTTATACGTTAAACGTTGTACGTTGTACGTTGTACGTTATACGTTATACGTTATACGTTATACGTTATACGTTATACGTTATACGTTATACGTTATACGTTATACGTTACACGATGTACGTTATACGTTATACATTATACGTTATACGTTATACGTTATACGTTATACGTTATACGTTATACGTTATACGTTATACGTTATACGTTATACGTTATACGTTATACGTTATACGTTATACGTTATACGTTATACGTTATACGTTATACGTTATACGTTATACGTTATACGTTATACGTTATACGTTATACGTTATACGTTATACGTTAAACGTTGTACGTTGTACGTTGTACGTTATACGTTATACGTTATACGTTATACGTTATACGTTATACGTTATACGTTAAACGTTGTACGTTGTACGTTGTACGTTATACGTTATACGTTATACGTTATACGTTATACGTTATACGTTATACGTTATACGTTATACGTTATACGTTATACGTTACACGATGTACGTTATACGTTATACATTATACGTTATACGTTATACGTTATACGTTATACGTTATACGTTAGATGTTTAACGTTATACGTTATACGTTGTACGTTATACGTTATACGTTTAACGTTATACGTTATACATTATACGTTACACGTTATACATTATACGTTATACGTTTAAACGTTGTACGTTATAGGTTATACGTTATACGTTAGACGTTATACGTTATACGTTATACGTTATACGTTATACGTTATACGTTATACGTTATACGTTATACGTTATACGTTATACGTTATACGTTATACGTTATACGTTATACGTTATACGTTATACGTTATACGTTATACGTTATACGTTATACGTTATACGTTATACGTTATACGTTATACGTTATACGTTATACGTTATACGTTATACGTTATACGTTATACGTTATACGTTATACGTTATACGTTATACGTTATACGTTATACGTTATACGTTATACGTTATACGTTATACGTTATACGTTATATGTTATACGTTATACGTTATACGTTATACGTTATACGTTATACGTTATACGTTATACGTTATACGTTAAACGTTGTACGTTGTACGTTGTACGTTATACGTTATACGTTATACGTTCTACGTTATACGTTATACGTTATACGTTATACGTTATACGTTATACGTTATACGTTATACGTTATACGTTATACGTTATACGTTATACGTTATACGTTATACGTTATACGTTATACGTTATACGTTATACGTTATACGTTATACGTTATACGTTATACGTTATACGTTATACGTTATACGTTATACGTTATACGTTATACGTTATACGTTATACGTTATACGTTATACGTTATACGTTATACGTTATACGTTATACGTTATACGTTATACGTTATACGTTATACGTTATACGTTATACGTTATACGTTATACGTTATACGTTATACGTTATACGTTATACGTTATACGTTATACGTTATACGTTATACGTTATACGTTATACGTTATACGTTATACGTTATACGTTATACGTTATACGTTATACGTTATACGTTATACGTTATACGTTATACGTTATACGTTATACGTTATACGTTATACGTTATACGTTATACGTTATACGTTATACGTTATACGTTATACGTTATACGTTAAACGTTGTACGTTGTACGTTGTACGTTATACGTTATACGTTATACGTTATACGTTATACGTTATACGTTATACGTTATACGTTATACGTTATACGTTATACGTTATACGTTATACGTTATACGTTATATGTTTACCGTTATACGTTATACGTTGTACGTTATACGTTATACGTTTAACGTTATACGTTATACATTATACGTTACACGTTATACATTATACGTTATACGTTTAAACGTTATACGTTGTACGTTATAGGTTATACGTTATACGTTAGACGTTATACGTTATACGTTATACGTTATACGTAATACGTTATACGTTATACGTTATACGTTATACGTTATACGTTATACGTTATACGTTATACGTTATACGTTATACGTTATACGTTATACGTTATACGTTATACGTTATACGTTATACGTTATACGTTATACGTTATACGTTATATGTTTAACGTTATACGTTATACGTTGTACGTTATACGTTATACGTTTAACGTTATACGTTATACATTATACGTTACACGTTATACATTATACGTTATACGTTTAAACGTTATACGTTGTACGTTATAGGTTATACGTTATACGTTAGACGTTATACGTTATACGTTATACGTTATACGTTATACGTTATACGTTATACGTTATACGTTATACGTTATACGTTATACGTTATACGTTATACGTTATACGTTATACGTTATACGTTATACGTTATACGTTATACGTTATACGTTATACGTTATACGTTATACGTTATACGTTATACGTTATACGTTATACGTTATACGTTAAACGTTGTACGTTGTACGTTGTACGTTATACGTTATACGTTATACGTTATACGTTATACGTTATACGTTATACGTTATACGTTATACGTTATACGTTATACGTTATACGTTATACGTTATACGTTATACGTTATACGTTATACGTTATACGTTATACGTTATACGTTACACGATGTACGTTATACGTTATACATTATACGTTATACGTTATACGTTATACGTTATACGTTATACGTTAGATGTTTAACGTTATACGTTATACGTTGTACGTTATACGTTATACGTTTAACGTTATACGTTATACATTATACGTTACACGTTATACATTATACGTTATACGTTTAAACGTTATACGTTGTACGTTATAGGTTATACGTTATACGTTAGACGTTATACGTTATACGTTATACGTTATACGTTATACGTTATACGTTATACGTTATACGTTATACGTTATACGTTATACGTTATACGTTATACGTTATACGTTATACGTTATACGTTATACGTTATACGTTATACGTTATACGTTATACGTTATACGTTATACGTTATATGTTATACGTTATACGTTATACGTTATACGTTATACGTTATACGTTATACGTTATACGTTATACGTTATACGTTATACGTTATACGTTATACGTTATACGTTATACGTTATACGTTAAACGTTGTACGTTGTACGTTGTACGTTATACGTTATACGTTATACGTTATACGTTATACGTTAAACGTATAACGTTATACGTTATACATTATACGTTACACGTTATACATTATACGTTATACGTTTAAACGTTATACGTTGTACGTTATAGGTTATACGTTATACGTTAGACGTTATACGTTATACGTTATACGTTATACGTTATACGTTATACGTTATACGTTATACGTTATACGTTATACGTTATACGTTATACGTTATACGTTATACGTTATACGTTATACGTTATACGTTATACGTTATACGTTATACGTTATACGTTATACGTTATACGTTATACGTTATACGTTATACGTTATACGTTATACGTTATACGTTATACGTTATACGTTATACGTTATACGTTATACGTTATACGTTATACGTTATACGTTATACGTTATACGTTATACGTTATACGTTATACGTTATACGTTATACGTTATACGTTATACGTTATACGTTATACGTTATACGTTATACGTTATACGTTATACGTTATACGTTAAACGTTGTACGCTGTACGTTGTACGTTATACGTTATACGTTATACGTTATACGTTATACGTTATACGTTATACGTTAAACGTTGTACGTTGTACGTTGTACGTTATACGTTATACGTTATACGTTATACGTTATACGTTATACGTTATACGTTATACGTTATACGTTATACGTTATACGTTACACGATGTACGTTATACGTTATACATTATACGTTATACGTTATACGTTATACGTTATACGTTATACGTTATATGTTTAACGTTATACGTTATACGTTGTACGTTATACGTTATACGTTTAACGTTATACGTTATACATTATACGTTACACGTTATACATTATACGTTATACGTTTAAACGTTGTACGTTATAGGTTATACGTTATACGTTAGACGTTATACGTTATACGTTATACGTTATACGTTATACGTTATACGTTATACGTTATACGTTATACGTTATACGTTATACGTTATACGTTATACGTTATACGTTATACGTTATACGTTATACGTTATACGTTATACGTTATACGTTATACGTTATACGTTATACGTTATACGTTATACGTTATACGTTATACGTTATACGTTATACGTTATACGTTATACGTTATACGTTATACGTTATACGTTATACGTTATACGTTATACGTTATACGTTATACGTTATACGTTATACGTTATACGTTATACGTTATACGTTATACGTTATACGTTATACGTTATACGTTATACGTTATACGTTATACGTTATACGTTATACGTCATACGTTATACGTTATACGTTATACGTTATACGTTATACGTTATACGTTATACGTTATACGTTATACGTTAAACGTTGTACGTTGTACGTTGTACGTTATACGTTATACGTTATACGTTCTACGTTATACGTTATACGTTATACGTTATACGTTATACGTTATACGTTATACGTTATACGTTACACGTTGTACGTTATACGTTATACATTATACGTTATACGTTATACGTTATACGTTATACGTTATACGTTAGATGTTTAACGTTATACGTTATACGTTGTACGTTATACGTTATACGTTTAACGTTATACGTTATACATTATACGTTACACGTTATACATTATACGTTATACGTTTAAACGTTGTACGTTATAGGTTATACGTTATACGTTAGACGTTATACGTTATACGTTATACGTTATACGTTATACGTTATACGTTATACGTTATACGTTATACGTTATACGTTATACGTTATACGTTATACGTTATACGTTATACGTTATACGTTATACGTTATACGTTATACGTTATACGTTATACGTTATACGTTATACGTTATACGTTATACGTTATACGTTATACGTTATACGTTATACGTTATACGTTATACGTTATACGTTATACGTTATACGCTATACGTTATACGTTATACGTTATACGTTATACGTTATACGTTATACGTTATACGTTATACGTTATACGTTATACGTTATACGTTATACGTTATACGTTATACGTCATACGTTATACGTTATACGTTATACGTTATACGTTATACGTTATACGTTATACGTTATACGTTATACGTTATACGTTAAACGTTGTACGTTGTACGTTGTACGTTATACGTTATACGTTATACGTTCTACGTTATACGTTATACGTTATACGTTATACGTTATACGTTATACGTTATACGTTACACGATGTACGTTATACGTTATACATTATACGTTATACGTTATACGTTATACGTTATACGTTATACGTTAGATGTTTAACGTTATACGTTATACGTTGTACGTTATACGTTATACGTTTAACGTTATACGTTATACATTATACGTTACACGTTATACATTATACGTTATACGTTTAAACGTTATACGTTGTACGTTATAGGTTATACGTTATACGTTAGACGTTATACGTTATACGTTATACGTTAGATGTTTAACGTTATACGTTATACATTATACGTTACACGTTATACATTATACGTTATACGTTTAAACGTTATACGTTGTACGTTATAGGTTATACGTTATACGTTAGACGTTATACGTTATACGTTATACGTTATACGTTATACGTTATACGTTATACGTTATACGTTATACGTTATACGTTATACGTTATACGTTATACGTTATACGTTATACGTTATACGTTATACGTTATACGTTATACGTTATACGTTATACGTTATACGTTATACGTTATACGTTATACGTTATACGTTATACGTTATACGTTATACGTTATACGTTATACGTTATACGTTATACGTTATACGTTATACGTTATACGTTATACGTTATACGTTATACGTTATACGTTATACGTTATACGTTATACGTTATACGTTATACGTTATACGTTATACGTTATACGTTATACGTTATACGTTATACGTTATACGTTATACGTTAAACGTTGTACGTTGTACGTTGTACGTTATACGTTATACGTTATACGTTATACGTTATACGTTATACGTTATACGTTAAACGTTGTACGTTGTACGTTGTACGTTATACGTTATACGTTATACGTTATACGTTATACGTTATACGTTATACGTTATACGTTATACGTTATACGTTATACGTTATACGTTACACGATGTACGTTATACGTTATACATTATACGTTATACGTTATACGTTATACGTTATACGTTATACGTTATACGTTAGATGTTTAACGTTATACGTTATACGTTGTACGTAATACGTTATACGTTTAACGTTATACGTTATACATTATACGTTACACGTTATACATTATACGTTATACGTTTAAACGTTGTACGTTATAGGTTATACGTTATACGTTAGACGTTATACGTTATACGTTATACGTTATACGTTATACGTTATACGTTATACGTTATACGTTATACGTTATACGTTATACGTTATACGTTATACGTTATACGTTATACGTTATACGTATAACGTTATACGTTATACATTATACGTTACACGTTATACATTATACGTTATACGTTTAAACGTTGTACGTTATAGGTTATACGTTATACGTTAGACGTTATACGTTATACGTTATACGTTATACGTTATACGTTATACGTTATACGTTATACGTTATACGTTATACGTTATACGTTATACGTTATACGTTATACGTTATACGTTATACGTTATACGTTATACGTTATACGTTATACGTTATACGTTATACGTTATACGTTATACGTTATACGTTATACGTTATACGTTATACGTTATACGTTATACGTTATACGTTATACGTTATACGTTATACGTTATACGTTATACGTTATACGTTATACGTTATACGTTATACGTTATACGTTATACGTTATACGTTATACGTTATACGTTATACGTTATACGTTATACGTTATACGTTATACGTTATACGTTATACGTTATACGTCATACGTTATACGTTATACGTTATACGTTATACGTTATACGTTATACGTTATACGTTATACGTTATACGTTAAACGTTGTACGTTGTACGTTGTACGTTATACGTTATACGTTATACGTTCTACGTTATACGTTATACGTTATACGTTATACGTTATACGTTATACGTTATACGTTATACGTTACACGATGTACGTTATACGTTATACATTATACGTTATACGTTATACGTTATACGTTATACGTTATACGTTAGATGTTTAACGTTATACGTTATACGTTGTACGTTATACGTTATACGTTTAACGTTATACGTTATACATTATACGTTACACGTTATACATTATACGTTATACGTTTAAACGTTGTACGTTATAGGTTATACGTTATACGTTAGACGTTATACGTTATACGTTATACGTTATACGTTATACGTTATACGTTATACGTTATACGTTATACGTTATACGTTATACGTTATACGTTATACGTTATACGTTATACGTTATACGTTATACGTTATACGTTATACGTTATACGTTATACGTTATACGTTATACGTTATACGTTATACGTTATACGTTATACGTTATACGTTATACGTTATACGTTATACGTTATACGTTATACGTTATACGTTATACGTTATACGTTATACGTTATACGTTATACGTTATACGCTATACGTTATACGTTATACGTTATACGTTATACGTTATACGTTATACGTTATACGTTATACGTTATACGTTATACGTTATACGTTATACGTTATACGTTATACGTTATACGTCATACGTTATACGTTATACGTTATACGTTATACGTTATACGTTATACGTTATACGTTATACGTTATACGTTATACGTTAAACGTTGTACGTTGTACGTTGTACGTTATACGTTATACGTTATACGTTCTACGTTATACGTTATACGTTATACGTTATACGTTATACGTTATACGTTATACGTTATACGTTACACGATGTACGTTATACGTTATACATTATACGTTATACGTTATACGTTATACGTTATACGTTATACGTTAGATGTTTAACGTTATACGTTATACGTTGTACGTTATACGTTATACGTTTAACGTTATACGTTATACATTATACGTTACACGTTATACATTATACGTTATACGTTTAAACGTTGTACGTTGTACGTTATAGGTTATACGTTATACGTTAGACGTTATACGTTATACGTTATACGTTATACGTTATACGTTATACGTTATACGTTATACGTTATACGTTATACGTTATACGTTATACGTTATACGTTATACGTTATACGTTATACGTTATACGTTATACGTTATACGTTATACGTTATACGTTATACGTTATACGTTATACGTTATACGTTATACGTTATACGTTATACGTTATACGTTATACGTTATACGTTATACGTTATACGTTATACGTTATACGTTATACGTTATACGTTATACGTTATACGTTATACGTTATACGTTATACGTTATACGTTATACGTTATACGTTATACGTTATACGTTATACGTTATACGTTATACGTTATACGTTATACGTTATACGTTATACGTTATACGTTATACGTTATACGTTATACGTTATACGTTATACGTTATACGTTATACGTTATACGTTATACGTTATACGTTATACGTTATACGTTATACGTTATACGTTATACGTTATACGTTATACGTTATACGTTATACGTTATACGTTATACGTTATACGTTATACGTTATACGTTATACGTTATACGTTATACGTTATACGTTATACGTTATACGTTATACGTTATACGTTATACGTTATACGTTATACGTTATACGTTATACGTTATACGTTATACGTTATACGTTATACGTTATACGTTATACGTTATACGTTATACGTTATACGTTATACGTTATACGTTATACGTTATACGTTATACGTTATACGTTATACGTTATACGTTATACGTTATACGTTATACGTTATACGTTATACGTTATACGTTAAACGTTGTACGTTGTACGTTGTACGTTATACGTTATACGTTATACGTTATACGTTATACGTTATACGTTATACGTTATACGTTATACGTTATACGTTATACGTTATACGTTATACGTTATACGTTATACGTTATACGTTATATGTTTACCGTTATACGTTATACGTTGTACGTTATACGTTATACGTTTAACGTTATACGTTATACATTATACGTTACACGTTATACATTATACGTTATACGTTTAAACGTTATACGTTGTACGTTATAGGTTATACGTTATACGTTAGACGTTATACGTTATACGTTATACGTTATACGTAATACGTTATACGTTATACGTTATACGTTATACGTTATACGTTATACGTTATACGTTATACGTTATACGTTATACGTTATACGTTATACGTTATACGTTATACGTTATACGTTATACGTTATACGTTATACGTTATACGTTATATGTTTAACGTTATACGTTGTACGTTGTACGTTATACGTTATACGTTTAACGTTATACGTTATACATTATACGTTACACGTTATACATTATACGTTATACGTTTAAACGTTATACGTTGTACGTTATAGGTTATACGTTATACGTTAGACGTTATACGTTATACGTTATACGTTATACGTTATACGTTATACGTTATACGTTATACGTTATACGTTATACGTTATACGTTATACGTTATACGTTATACGTTATACGTTATACGTTATACGTTATACGTTATACGTTATACGTTATACGTTATACGTTATACGTTATACGTTAAACGTTGTACGTTGTACGTTGTACGTTATACGTTATACGTTATACGTTATACGTTATACGTTATACGTTATACGTTATACGTTATACGTTATACGTTATACGTTATACGTTATACGTTATACGTTATACGTTATACGTTATACGTTATACGTTATACGTTATACGTTATACGTTATACGTTATACGTTATACGTTACACGATGTACGTTATACGTTATACATTATACGTTATACGTTATACGTTATACGTTATACGTTATACGTTAGATGTTTAACGTTATACGTTATACGTTGTACGTAATACGTTATACGTTTAACGTTATACGTTATACATTATACGTTACACGTTATACGTTATACGTTATACGTTATACGTTATACGTTGTACGTTATAGGTTATACGTTATACGTTAGACGTTATACGTTATACGTTATACGTTATACGTTATACGTTATACGTTATACGTTATACGTTATACGTTATACGTTATACGTTATACGTTATACGTTATACGTTATACGTTATACGTTATACGTTATACGTTATACGTTATACGTTATACGTTATACGTTATACGTTATACGTTATACGTTATACGTTATACGTTATACGTTATACGTTATACGTTATACGTTATACGTTATACGTTATACGTTATACGTTATACGTTATACGTTATACGTTATACGTTATACGTTATACGTTATACGTTATACGTTATACGTTATACGTTAAACGTTGTACGTTGTACGTTGTACGTTATACGTTATACGTTATACGTTATACGTTATACGTTATACGTTATACGTTATACGTTAAACGTTGTACGTTGTACGTTGTACGTTATACGTTATACGTTATACGTTATACGTTATACGTTATACGTTATACGTTATACGTTATACGTTATACGTTATACGTTATACGTTATACGTTACACGATGTACGTTATACGTTATACATTATACGTTATACGTTATACGTTATACGTTATACGTTATACGTTATACGTTATACGTTATACGTTATACGTTATACGTTAAATGTTTAACGTTATACGTTATACGTTGTACGTTATACGTTATACGTTTAACGTTATACGTTATACATTATACGTTACACGTTATACATTATACGTTATACGTTTAAACGTTGTACGTTATAGGTTATACGTTATACGTTAGACGTTATACGTTATACGTTATACGTTATACGTTATACGTTATACGTTATACGTTATACGTTATACGTTATACGTTATACGTTATACGTTATACGTTATACGTTATACGTTATACGTTATACGTTATACGTTATACGTTATACGTTATACGTTATACGTTATACGTTATACGTTATACGTTATACGTTATACGTTATACGTTATACGTTATACGTTATACGTTATACGTTATACGTTATACGTTATACGTTATACGTTATACGTTATACGTTATACGTTATACGTTATACGTTATACGTTATACGTTATACGTTATACGTTATACGTTATACGTTATACGTTATACGTTATACGTCATACGTTATACGTTATACGTTATACGTTATACGTTATACGTTATACGTTATACGTTAAACGTTGTACGTTGTACGTTGTTCGTTATACGTTATACGTTATACGTTCTACGTTATACGTTATACGTTATACGTTATACGTTATACGTTATACGTTATACGTTATACGTTACACGATGTACGTTATACGTTATACATTATACGTTATACGTTATACGTTATACGTTATACGTTATACGTTAGATGTTTAACGTTATACGTTATACGTTGTACGTTATACGTTATACGTTTAACGTTATACGTTATACATTATACGTTACACGTTATACATTATACGTTTAAACGTTATACGTTGTACGTTATAGGTTATACGTTATACGTTAGACGTTATACGTTATACGTTATACGTTATACGTTATACGTTATACGTTATACGTTATACGTTATACGTTATACGTTATACGTTATACGTTATACGTTATACGTTATACGTTATACGTTATACGTTATACGTTATACGTTATACGTTATACGTTATACGTTATACGTTATACGTTATACGTTATACGTTATACGTTATACGTTATACGTTATACGTTATACGTTATACGTTATACGTTATACGTTATACGTTATACGTTATACGTTATACGTTATACGTTATACGTTATACGTTATACGTTATACGTTGTACGTTATAGGTTGTACGTTATAGGTTATACGTTATACGTTAGACGTTATACGTTATACGTTATACGTTATACGTTATACGTTATACGTTATACGTTATACGTTATACGTTATACGTTATACGTTATACGTTATACGTTATACGTTATACGTTATACGTTATACGTTATACGTTATACGTTATACGTTATACGTTATACGTTATACGTTATACGTTATACGTTATACGTTATACGTTATACGTTATACGTTATACGTTATACGTTATACGTTATACGTTATACGTTATACGTTATACGTTATACGTTATACGTTATACGTTATACGTTATACGTTATACGTTATACGTTATACGTTATACGTTATACGTTATACGTTATACGTTATACGTTATACGTTATACGTTATACGTTATACGTTAGATGTTTAACGTTATACGTTATACGTTGTACGTTATACGTTATACGTTTAACGTTATACGTTATACATTATACGTTACACGTTATACATTATACGTTATACGTTTAAACGTTATACGTTGTACGTTATAGGTTATACGTTATACGTTAGACGTTATACGTTATACGTTATACGTTATACGTTATACGTTATACGTTATACGTTATACGTTATACGTTATACGTTATACGTTATACGTTATACGTTATACGTTATACGTTATACGTTATACGTTATACGTTATACGTTATACGTTATACGTTATACGTTATACGTTATACGTTATACGTTATACGTTATACGTTATACGTTATACGTTATACGTTATACGTTATACGTTATACGTTATACGTTATACGTTATACGTTATACGTTATACGTTATACGTTATACGTTATACGTTATACGTTATACGTTATACGTTATACGTTATACGTTATACGTTATACGTTATACGTTATACGTTATACGTTATACGTTATACGTTATACGTTATACGTTATACGTTATACGTTATACGTTATACGTTATACGTTATACGTTATACGTTATACGTTATACGTTATACGTTATACGTTATACGTTATACGTTATACGTTAAACGTTGTACGTTGTACGTTGTACGTTATACGTTATACGTTATACGTTATACGTTATACGTTATACGTTATACGTTATACGTTATACGTTATACGTTATACGTTATACGTTATACGTTATACGTTATACGTTATACGTTATACGTTATACGTTATACGTTATACGTTACACGATGTACGTTATACGTTATACATTATACGTTATACGTTATACGTTATACGTTATACGTTATACGTTAGATGTTTAACGTTATACGTTATACGTTGTACGTAATACGTTATACGTTTAACGTTATACGTTATACATTATACGTTACACGTTATACATTATACGTTATACGTTTAAACGTTATACGTTGTACGTTATAGGTTATACGTTATACGTTAGACGTTATACGTTATACGTTATACGTTATACGTTATACGTTATACGTTATACGTTATACGTTATACGTTATACGTTATACGTTATACGTTATACGTTATACGTTATACGTTATACGTTATACGTTATACGTTATACGTTATACGTTATACGTTATACGTTATACGTTATATGTTATACGTTATACGTTATACGTTATACGTTATACGTTATACGTTATACGTTATACGTTATACGTTATACGTTATACGTTATACGTTATACGTTATACGTTATACGTTATACGTTAAACGTTGTACGTTGTACGTTGTACGTTATACGTTATACGTTATACGTTATACGTTATACGTTAGATGTTTAACGTTATACGTTATACATTATACGTTACACGTTATACATTATACGTTATACGTTTAAACGTTATACGTTGTACGTTATAGGTTATACGTTATACGTTAGACGTTATACGTTATACGTTATACGTTATACGTTATACGTTATACGTTATACGTTATACGTTATACGTTATACGTTATACGTTATACGTTATACGTTATACGTTATACGTTATACGTTATACGTTATACGTTATACGTTATACGTTATACGTTATACGTTATACGTTATACGTTATACGTTATACGTTATACGTTATACGTTATACGTTATACGTTATACGTTATACGTTATACGTTATACGTTATACGTTATACGTTATACGTTATACGTTATACGTTATACGTTATACGTTATACGTTATACGTTATACGTTATACGTTAAACGTTGTACGTTGTACGTTGTACGTTATACGTTATACGTTATACGTTATACGTTATACGTTATACGTTATACGTTAAACGTTGTACGTTGTACGTTGTACGTTATACGTTATACGTTATACGTTATACGTTATACGTTATACGTTATACGTTATACGTTATACGTTATACGTTATACGTTACACGATGTACGTTATACGTTATACATTATACGTTATACGTTATACGTTATACGTTATACGTTATACGTTATACGTTAGATGTTTAACGTTATACGTTATACGTTGTACGTAATACGTTATACGTTTAACGTTATACGTTATACATTATACGTTACACGTTATACATTATACGTTATACGTTTAAACGTTGTACGTTATAGGTTATACGTTATACGTTAGACGTTATACGTTATACGTTATACGTTATACGTTATACGTTATACGTTATACGTTATACGTTATACGTTATACGTTATACGTTATACGTTATACGTTATACGTTATACGTTATACGTTATACGTTATACGTTATACGTTATACGTTATACGTTATACGTTATACGTTATACGTTATACGTTATACGTTATACGTTATACGTTATACGTTATACGTTATACGTTATACGTTATACGTTATACGTTATACGTTATACGTTATACGTTATACGTTATACGTTATACGTTATACGTTATACGTTATACGTTATACGTTATACGTTATACGTTATACGTTATACGTTATACGTCATACGTTATACGTTATACGTTATACGTTATACGTTATACGTTATACGTTATACGTTATACGTTATACGTTAAACGTTGTACGTTGTACGTTGTACGTTATACGTTATACGTTATACGTTCTACGTTATACGTTATACGTTATACGTTATACGTTATACGTTATACGTTATACGTTATACGTTACACGTTGTACGTTATACGTTATACATTATACGTTATACGTTATACGTTATACGTTATACGTTATACGTTAGATGTTTAACGTTATACGTTATACGTTGTACGTTATACGTTATACGTTTAACGTTATACGTTATACATTATACGTTACACGTTATACATTATACGTTATACGTTTAAACGTTGTACGTTATAGGTTATACGTTATACGTTAGACGTTATACGTTATACGTTATACGTTATACGTTATACGTTATACGTTATACGTTATACGTTATACGTTATACGTTATACGTTATACGTTATACGTTATACGTTATACGTTATACGTTATACGTTATACGTTATACGTTATACGTTATACGTTATACGTTATACGTTATACGTTATACGTTATACGTTATACGTTATACGTTATACGTTATACGTTATACGTTATACGTTATACGTTATACGCTATACGTTATACGTTATACGTTATACGTTATACGTTATACGTTATACGTTATACGTTATACGTTATACGTTATACGTTATACGTTATACGTTATACGTTATACGTTATACGTTATACGTTATACGTTATACGTTATACGTTATACGTTATACGTTATACGTTATACGTTATACGTTATACGTTATACGTTATACGTTATACGTTATACGTTATACGTTATACGTTATACGTTATACGTTATACGTTATACGTTATACGTTATACGTTATACGTTATACGTTATACGTTATACGTTATACGTTATACGTTATACGTTATACGTTATACGTTATACGTTATACGTTATACGTTATACGTTAAACGTTGTACGTTGTACGTTGTACGTTATACGTTATACGTTATACGTTATACGTTATACGTTATACGTTATACGTTATACGTTAAACGTTGTACGTTGTACGTTGTACGTTATACGTTATACGTTATACGTTATACGTTATACGTTATACGTTATACGTTATACGTTATACGTTATACGTTATACGTTATACGTTACACGATGTACGTTATACGTTATACATTATACGTTATACGTTATACGTTATACGTTATACGTTATACGTTATACGTTAGATGTTTAACGTTATACGTTATACGTTGTACGTTATACGTTATACGTTTAACGTTATACGTTATACATTATACGTTACACGTTATACATTATACGTTATACGTTTAAACGTTGTACGTTATAGGTTATACGTTATACGTTAGACGTTATACGTTATACGTTATACGTTATACGTTATACGTTATACGTTATACGTTATACGTTATACGTTATACGTTATACGTTATACGTTATACGTTATACGTTATACGTTATACGTTTAACGTTATACGTTATACATTATACGTTACACGTTATACATTATACGTTATACGTTTAAACGTTGTACGTTATAGGTTATACGTTATACGTTAGACGTTATACGTTATACGTTATACGTTATACGTTATACGTTATACGTTATACGTTATACGTTATACGTTATACGTTATACGTTATACGTTATACGTTATACGTTATACGTTATACGTTATACGTTATACGTTATACGTTATACGTTATACGTTATACGTTATACGTTATACGTTATACGTTATACGTTATACGTTATACGTTATACGTTATACGTTATACGTTATACGTTATACGTTATACGTTATACGTTATACGTTATACGTTATACGTTATACGTTATACGTTATACGTTATACGTTATACGTTATACGTTATACGTTATACGTTATACGTTATACGTTATACGTTATACGTTATACGTTATACGTTATACGTCATACGTTATACGTTATACGTTATACGTTATACGTTATACGTTATACGTTATACGTTATACGTTATACGTTAAACGTTGTACGTTGTACGTTGTACGTTATACGTTATACGTTATACGTTCTACGTTATACGTTATACGTTATACGTTATACGTTATACGTTATACGTTATACGTTATACGTTACACGATGTACGTTATACGTTATACATTATACGTTATACGTTATACGTTATACGTTATACGTTATACGTTAGATGTTTAACGTTATACGTTATACGTTGTACGTTATACGTTATACGTTTAACGTTATACGTTATACATTATACGTTACACGTTATACATTATACGTTATACGTTTAAACGTTGTACGTTATAGGTTATACGTTATACGTTAGACGTTATACGTTATACGTTATACGTTATACGTTATACGTTATACGTTATACGTTATACGTTATACGTTATACGTTATACGTTATACGTTATACGTTATACGTTATACGTTATACGTTATACGTTATACGTTATACGTTATACGTTATACGTTATACGTTATACGTTATACGTTATACGTTATACGTTATACGTTATACGTTATACGTTATACGTTATACGTTATACGTTATACGTTATACGTTATACGTTATACGTTATACGTTATACGTTATACGTTATACGTTATACGTTATACGTTATACGTTATACGTTATACGTTATACGTTATACGTTATACGTTATACGTTATACGTTATACGTTATACGTTATACGTTATACGTTATACGTTATACGTTATACGTCATACGTTATACGTTATACGTTATACGTTATACGTTATACGTTATACGTTATACGTTATACGTTATACGTTAAACGTTGTACGTTGTACGTTGTACGTTATACGTTATACGTTATACGTTCTACGTTATACGTTATACGTTATACGTTATACGTTATACGTTATACGTTATACGTTATACGTTACACGATGTACGTTATACGTTATACATTATACGTTATACGTTATACGTTATACGTTATACGTTATACGTTAGATGTTTAACGTTATACGTTATACGTTGTACGTTATACGTTATACGTTTAACGTTATACGTTATACATTATACGTTACACGTTATACATTATACGTTATACGTTTAAACGTTGTACGTTGTACGTTATAGGTTATACGTTATACGTTAGACGTTATACGTTATACGTTATACGTTATACGTTATACGTTATACGTTATACGTTATACGTTATACGTTATACGTTATACGTTATACGTTATACGTTATACGTTATACGTTATACGTTATACGTTATACGTTATACGTTATACGTTATACGTTATACGTTATACGTTATACGTTATACGTTATACGTTATACGTTATACGTTATACGTTATACGTTATACGTTATACGTTATACGTTATACGTTATACGTTATACGTTATACGTTATACGTTATACGTTATACGTTATACGTTATACGTTATACGTTATACGTTATACGTTATACGTTATACGTTATACGTTATACGTTATACGTTATACGTTATACGTTATACGTTATACGTTATACGTTATACGTTATACGTTATACGTTATACGTTATACGTTATACGTTATACGTTATACGTTATACGTTATACGTTATACGTTATACGTTATACGTTATACGTTATACGTTATACGTTATACGTTATACGTTATACGTTATACGTTATACGTTATACGTTATACGTTATACGTTATACGTTATACGTTATACGTTATACGTTATACGTTATACGTTATACGTTATACGTTATACGTTATACGTTATACGTTATACGTTATACGTTATACGTTATACGTTATACGTTATACGTTATACGTTATACGTTATACGTTATACGTTATACGTTATACGTTATACGTTATACGTTATACGTTATACGTTATACGTTATACATTATACGTTATACGTTATACGTTAAACGTTGTACGTTGTACGTTGTACGTTATACGTTATACGTTATACGTTATACGTTATACGTTATACGTTATACGTTATACGTTATACGTTATACGTTATACGTTATACGTTATACGTTATACGTTATACGTTATATGTTTACCGTTATACGTTATACGTTGTACGTTATACGTTATACGTTTAACGTTATACGTTATACATTATACGTTACACGTTATACATTATACGTTATACGTTTAAACGTTATACGTTGTACGTTATAGGTTATACGTTATACGTTAGACGTTATACGTTATACGTTATACGTTATACGTAATACGTTATACGTTATACGTTATACGTTATACGTTATACGTTATACGTTATACGTTATACGTTATACGTTATACGTTATACGTTATACGTTATACGTTATACGTTATACGTTATACGTTATACGTTATACGTTATACGTTATACGTTATATGTTTAACGTTATACGTTATACGTTGTACGTTATACGTTATACGTTTAACGTTATACGTTATACATTATACGTTACACGTTATACATTATACGTTATACGTTTAAACGTTATACGTTGTACGTTATAGGTTATACGTTATACGTTAGACGTTATACGTTATACGTTATACGTTATACGTTATACGTTATACGTTATACGTTATACGTTATACGTTATACGTTATACGTTATACGTTATACGTTATACGTTATACGTTATACGTTATACGTTATACGTTATACGTTATACGTTATACGTTATACGTTATACGTTATACGTTATACGTTAAACGTTGTACGTTGTACGTTGTACGTTATACGTTATACGTTATACGTTATACGTTATACGTTATACGTTATACGTTATACGTTATACGTTATACGTTATAC
Source organism: Lasioglossum morio (assembly GCA_916610235.2). Classification (NCBI taxonomy): domain Eukaryota; kingdom Metazoa; phylum Arthropoda; class Insecta; order Hymenoptera; family Halictidae; genus Lasioglossum; species Lasioglossum morio. Next base: position 16,168 of record CAKAJA020000367.1, on the reverse strand, counting down.
GTTATACGTTATACGTTATACGTTATACGTTATACGTTATACGTTATACGTTATACGTTATACGTTATACGTTACACGATGTACGTTATACGTTATACGTTATACGTTATACGTTATACGTTATACGTTATACGTTATACGTTAGATGTTTAACGTTATACGTTATACGTTGTACGTTATACGTTATACGTTTAACGTTATACGTTATACATTATACGTTACACGTTATACATTATACGTTATACGTTTAAACGTTATACGTTGTACGTTATAGGTTATACGTTATACGTTAGACGTTATACGTTATACGTTATACGTTATACGTTATACGTTATACGTTATACGTTATACGTTATACGTTATACGTTATACGTTATACGTTATACGTTATACGTTATACGTTATACGTTATACGTTATACGTTATACGTTATACGTTATACGTTATACGTTATACGTTATACGTTATACGTTATACGTTATACGTTATACGTTATACGTTATACGTTATACGTTATACGTTATACGTTATACGTTATACGTTATACGTTATACGTTATACGTTATACGTTATACGTTATACGTTATACGTTATACGTTATACGTTATACGTTAAACGTTGTACGTTGTACGTTGTACGTTATACGTTATACGTTATACGTTATACGTTATACGTTATACGTTATACGTTATACGTTAAACGTTGTACGTTGTACGTTGTACGTTATACGTTATACGTTATACGTTATACGTTATACGTTATACGTTATACGTTATACGTTATACGTTATACGTTATACGTTATACGTTATACGTTACACGATGTACGTTATACGTTATACATTATACGTTATACGTTATACGTTATACGTTATACGTTATACGTTATACGTTATACGTTATACGTTATACGTTATACGTTAGATGTTTAACGTTATACGTTATACGTTGTACGTTATACGTTATACGTTTAACGTTATACGTTATACATTATACGTTACACGTTATACATTATACGTTATACGTTTAAACGTTGTACGTTATAGGTTATACGTTATACGTTAGACGTTATACGTTATACGTTATACGTTATACGTTATACGTTATACGTTATACGTTATACGTTATACGTTATACGTTATACGTTATACGTTATACGTTATACGTTATACGTTATACGTTATACGTTATACGTTATACGGTATACGTTATACGTTATACGTTATACGTTATACGTTATACGTTATACGTTATACGTTATACGTTATACGTTATACGTTATACGTTATACGTTATACGTTATACGTTATACGTTATACGTTATACGTTATACGTTATACGTTATACGTTATACGTTATACGTTATACGTTATACGTTATACGTTATACGTTATACGTTATACGTTATACGTTATACGTTATACGTTATACGTTATACGTTATACGTCATACGTTATACGTTATACGTTATACGTTATACGTTATACGTTATACGTTATACGTTAAACGTTGTACGTTGTACGTTGTTCGTTATACGTTATACGTTATACGTTCTACGTTATACGTTATACGTTATACGTTATACGTTATACGTTATACGTTATACGTTATACGTTACACGATGTACGTTATACGTTATACATTATACGTTATACGTTATACGTTATACGTTATACGTTATACGTTAGATGTTTAACGTTATACGTTATACGTTGTACGTTATACGTTATACGTTTAACGTTATACGTTATACATTATACGTTACACGTTATACATTATACGTTATACGTTTAAACGTTATACGTTGTACGTTATAGGTTATACGTTATACGTTAGACGTTATACGTTATACGTTATACGTTATACGTTATACGTTATACGTTATACGTTATACGTTATACGTTATACGTTATACGTTATACGTTATACGTTATACGTTATACGTTATACGTTATACGTTATACGTTATACGTTATACGTTATACGTTATACGTTATACGTTATACGTTATACGTTATACGTTATACGTTATACGTTATACGTTATACGTTATACGTTATACGTTATACGTTATACGTTATACGTTATACGTTATACGTTATACGTTATACGTTATACGTTATACGTTATACGTTATACGTTGTACGTTATAGGTTGTACGTTATAGGTTATACGTTATACGTTAGACGTTATACGTTATACGTTATACGTTATACGTTATACGTTATACGTTATACGTTATACGTTATACGTTATACGTTATACGTTATACGTTATACGTTATACGTTATACGTTATACGTTATACGTTATACGTTATACGTTATACGTTATACGTTATACGTTATACGTTATACGTTATACGTTATACGTTATACGTTATACGTTATACGTTATACGTTATACGTTATACGTTATACGTTATACGTTATACGTTATACGTTATACGTTATACGTTATACGTTATACGTTATACGTTATACGTTATACGTTATACGTTATACGTTATACGTTATACGTTATACGTTATACGTTATACGTTATACGTTATACGTTATACGTTATACGTTATACGTTATACGTTATACGTTATACGTTATACGTTATACGTTATACGTTATACGTTATACGTTATACGTTATACGTTATACGTTATACGTTATACGTTATACGTTATACGTTATACGTTATACGTTATACGTTATACGTTATACGTTATACGTTATACGTTATACGTTATACGTTATACGTTATACGTCATACGTTATACGTTATACGTTATACGTTATACGTTATACGTTATACGTTATACGTTAAACGTTGTACGTTGTACGTTGTTCGTTATACGTTATACGTTATACGTTCTACGTTATACGTTATACGTTATACGTTATACGTTATACGTTATACGTTATACGTTATACGTTACACGATGTACGTTATACGTTATACATTATACGTTATACGTTATACGTTATACGTTATACGTTATACGTTAGATGTTTAACGTTATACGTTATACGTTGTACGTTATACGTTATACGTTTAACGTTATACGTTATACATTATACGTTACACGTTATACATTATACGTTATACGTTTAAACGTTATACGTTGTACGTTATAGGTTATACGTTATACGTTAGACGTTATACGTTATACGTTATACGTTATACGTTATACGTTATACGTTATACGTTATACGTTATACGTTATACGTTATACGTTATACGTTATACGTTATACGTTATACGTTATACGTTATACGTTATACGTTATACGTTATACGTTATACGTTATACGTTATACGTTATACGTTATACGTTATACGTTATACGTTATACGTTATACGTTATACGTTATACGTTATACGTTATACGTTATACGTTATACGTTATACGTTATACGTTATACGTTATACGTTATACGTTATACGTTATACGTTATACGTTGTACGTTATAGGTTGTACGTTATAGGTTATACGTTATACGTTAGACGTTATACGTTATACGTTATACGTTATACGTTATACGTTATACGTTATACGTTATACGTTATACGTTATACGTTATACGTTATACGTTATACGTTATACGTTATACGTTATACGTTATTCGTTATACGTTATACGTTATACGTTATACGTTATACGTTATACGTTATACGTTATACGTTATACGTTATACGTTATACGTTATACGTTATACGTTATACGTTATACGTTATACGTTATACGTTATACGTTATACGTTATACGTTATACGTTATACGTTATACGTTATACGTTATACGTTATACGTTATACGTTATACGTTATACGTTATACGTTATACGTTATACGTTATACGTTATACGTTATACGTTATACGTTATACGTTATACGTTATACGTTATACGTTATACGTTATACGTTATACGTTATACGTTATACGTTATACGTTATACGTTATACGTTATACGTTATACGTTATACGTTATACGTTATACGTTATACGTTATACGTTATACGTTATACGTTATACGTTATACGTTATACGTTATACGTTATACGTTATACGTTATACGTTATACGTTATACGTTATACGTTATACGTTATACGTTATACGTTAAACGTTGTACGTTGTACGTTGTACGTTATACGTTATACGTTATACGTTATACGTTATACGTTATACGTTATACGTTATACGTTATACGTTATACGTTATACGTTATACGTTATACGTTATATGTTTACCGTTATACGTTATACGTTGTACGTTATACGTTATACGTTTAACGATATACGTTATACATTATACGTTACACGTTATACATTATACGTTATACGTTTAAACGTTATACGTTGTACGTTATAGGTTATACGTTATACGTTAGACGTTATACGTTATACGTTATACGTTATACGTAATACGTTATACGTTATACGTTATACGTTATACGTTATACGTTATACGTTATACGTTATACGTTATACGTTATACGTTATACGTTATACGTTATACGTTATACGTTATACGTTATACGTTATACGTTATACGTTATACGTTATACGTTATACGTTATACGTTATACGTTATATGTTTAACGTTATACGTTATACGTTGTACGTTATACGTTATACGTTTAACGTTATACGTTATACATTATACGTTACACGTTATACATTATACGTTATACGTTTAAACGTTATACGTTGTACGTTATAGGTTATACGTTATACGTTAGACGTTATACGTTATACGTTATACGTTATACGTTATACGTTATACGTTATACGTTGTACGTTATACGTTATACGTTATACGTTATACGTTATACGTTATACGTTATACGTTATACGTTATACGTTATACGTTATACGTTATACGTTATACGTTATACGTTATACGTTATACGTTAAACGTTGTACGTTGTACGTTGTACGTTATACGTTATACGTTATACGTTATACGTTATACGTTATACGTTATACGTTATACGTTATACGTTATACGTTATACGTTATACGTTATACGTTATACGTTATACGTTATACGTTATACGTTATACGTTATACGTTATACGTTACACGTTATACGTTATACGTTATACGTTAGATGTTTAACGTTATACGTTATACGTTGTACGTTATACGTTTTACGTTTAACGTTATACGTTATACATTATACGTTACACGTTATACATTATACGTTATACGTTTAAACGTTATACGTTGTACGTTATAGGTTATACGTTATACGTTAGACGTTATACGTTATACGTTATACGTTATACGTTATACGTTATACGTTATACGTTATACGTTATACGTTATACGTTATACGTTATACGTTATACGTTATACGTTATACGTTATACGTTATACGTTATACGTTATACGTTATACGTTATACGTTATACGTTATACGTTATACGTTATACGTTATACGTTATACGTTATACGTTATACGTTATACGTTATACGTTATACGTTGTACGTTATAGGTTATACGTTATACGTTAGACGTTATACGTTATACGTTATACGTTATACGTTATACGTTATACGTTATACGTTATACGTTATACGTTATACGTTATACGTTATACGTTATACGTTATACGTTATACGTTATACGTTATACGTTATACGTTATACGTTATACGTTATACGTTATACGTTATACGTTATACGTTATACGTTATACGTTATACGTTATACGTTATACGTTATACGTTATACGTTATACGTTATACGTTATACGTTATACGTTATACGTTATACGTTATACGTTATACGTTATACGTTAAACGTTGTACGTTGTACGTTGTACGTTATACGTTATACGTTATACGTTATACGTTATACGTTATACGTTATACGTTAAACGTTGTACGTTGTACGTTGTACGTTATACGTTATACGTTATACGTTATACGTTATACGTTATACGTTATACGTTATACGTTATACGTTATACGTTATACGTTATACGTTATACGTTACACGATGTACGTTATACGTTATACATTATACGTTATACGTTATACGTTATACGTTATACGTTATACGTTAGATGTTTAACGTTATACGTTATACGTTGTACGTTATACGTTATACGTTTAACGTTATACGTTATACATTATACGTTACACGTTATACATTATACGTTATACGTTTAAACGTTGTACGTTATAGGTTATACGTTATACGTTAGACGTTATACGTTATACGTTATACGTTATACGTTATACGTTATACGTTATACGTTAAACGTTGTACGTTGTACGTTGTACGTTATACGTTATACGTTATACGTTCTACGTTATACGTTATACGTTATACGTTATACGTTATACGTTATACGTTATACGTTACACGATGTACGTTATACGTTATACATTATACGTTATACGTTATACGTTATACGTTATACGTTATACGTTAGATGTTTAACGTTATACGTTATACGTTGTACGTTATACGTTATACGTTTAACGTTATACGTTATACATTATACGTTACACGTTATACATTATACGTTATACGTTTAAACGTTATACGTTGTACGTTATAGGTTATACGTTATACGTTAGACGTTATACGTTATACGTTATACGTTATACGTTATACGTTATACGTTATACGTTATACGTTATACGTTATACGTTATACGTTATACGTTATACGTTATACGTTATACGTTATACGTTATACGTTATACGTTATACGTTATACGTTATACGTTATACGTTATACGTTATACGTTATACGTTATACGTTATACGTTATACGTTAGACGTTATACGTTATACGTTATACGTTATACGTAATACGTTATACGTTATACGTTATACGTTATACGTTATACGTTATACGTTATACGTTATACGTTATACGTTATACGTTATACGTTATACGTTATACGTTATACGTTATACGTTATACGTTATACGTTATACGTTATACGTTATATGTTTAACGTTATACGTTATACGTTGTACGTTATACGTTATACGTTTAACGTTATACGTTATACATTATACGTTACACGTTATACATTATACGTTATACGTTTAAACGTTATACGTTGTACGTTATAGGTTATACGTTATACGTTAGACGTTATACGTTATACGTTATACGTTATACGTTATACGTTATACGTTATACGTTATACGTTATACGTTATACGTTATACGTTATACGTTATACGTTATACGTTATACGTTATACGTTATACGTTATACGTTATACGTTATACGTTATACGTTAAACGTTGTACGTTGTACGTTGTACGTTATACGTTATACGTTATACGTTATACGTTATACGTTATACGTTATACGTTATACGTTATACGTTATACGTTATACGTTATACGTTATACGTTATACGTTATACGTTATACGTTATACGTTACACGATGTACGTTATACGTTATACATTATACGTTATACGTTATACGTTATACGTTATACGTTATACGTTAGATGTTTAACGTTATACGTTATACGTTGTACGTTATACGTTATACGTTTAACGTTATACGTTATACATTATACGTTACACGTTATACATTATACGTTATACGTTTAAACGTTATACGTTGTACGTTATAGGTTATACGTTATACGTTAGACGTTATACGTTATACGTTATACGTTATACGTTATACGTTATACGTTATACGTTATACGTTATACGTTATACGTTATACGTTATACGTTATACGTTATACGTTATACGTTATACGTTATACGTTATACGTTATACGTTATACGTTATACGTTATACGTTATACGTTATACGTTATACGTTATACGTTATACGTTATACGTTATACGTTATACGTTATACGTTATACGTTATACGTTATACGTTATACGTTATACGTTATACGTTAAACGTTGTACGTTGTACGTTGTACGTTATACGTTATACGTTATACGTTATACGTTATACGTTATACGTTATACGTTATACGTTAAACGTTGTACGTTGTACGTTGTACGTTATACGTTATACGTTATACGTTATACGTTATACGTTATACGTTATACGTTATACGTTATACGTTATACGTTATACGTTATACGTTATACGTTACACGATGTACGTTATACGTTATACATTATACGTTATACGTTATACGTTATACGTTATACGTTATACGTTAGATGTTTAACGTTATACGTTATACGTTGTACGTTATACGTTATACGTTTAACGTTATACGTTATACATTATACGTTACACGTTATACATTATACGTTATACGTTTAAACGTTGTACGTTATAGGTTATACGTTATACGTTAGACGTTATACGTTATACGTTATACGTTATACGTTATACGTTATACGTTATACGTTATACGTTATACGTTATACGTTATACGTTATACGTTATACGTTATACGTTATACGTTATACGTTATACGTTATACGTTATACGTTATACGTTATACGTTATACGTTATACGTTATACGTTATACGTTATACGTTATACGTTATACGTTATACGTTATACGTTATACGTTATACGTTATACGTTATACGTTATACGTTATACGTTATACGTTATACGTTATACGTTATACGTTATACGTTATACGTTATACGTTATACGTTATACGTTATACGTTAGACGTTATACGTTATACGTCATACGTTATACGTTATACGTTATACGTTATACGTTATACGTTATACGTTAACGTTAAACGTTGTACGTTGTACGTTGTACGTTATACGTTATACGTTATACGTTATACGTTCTACGTTATACGTTATACGTTATACGTTATACGTTATACGTTATACGTTATACGTTACACGATGTACGTTATACGTTATACATTATACGTTATACGTTATACGTTATACGTTATACGTTATACGTTATACGTTATACGTTAGATGTTTAACGTTATACGTTATACGTTGTACGTTATACGTTATACGTTTAACGTTATACGTTATACATTATACGTTACACGTTATACATTATACGTTATACGTTTAAACGTTATACGTTGTACGTTATAGGTTATACGTTATACGTTAGACGTTATACGTTATACGTTATACGTTATACGTTATACGTTATACGTTATACGTTATACGTTATACGTTATACGTTATACGTTATACGTTATACGTTATACGTTATACGTTATACGTTATACGTTATACGTTATACGTTATACGTTATACGTTATACGTTATACGTTATACGTTATACGTTATACGTTATACGTTATACGTTATACGTTATACGTTATACGTTATACGTTATACGTTATACGTTATACGTTATACGTTATACGTTATACGTTATACGTTACACGATGTACGTTATACGTTATACATTATACGTTATACGTTATACGTTATACGTTATACGTTATACGTTAAACGTTGTACGTTGTACGTTGTACGTTATACGTTATACGTTATACGTTATACGTTATACGTTATACGTTATACGTTATACGTTATACGTTATACGTTATACGTTATACGTTATACGTTATACGTTATACGTTAAACGTTGTACGTTGTACGTTGTACGTTATACGTTATACGTTAAACGTTGTACGTTGTACGTTGTACGTTATACGTTATACGTTATACGTTATACGTTATACGTTATACGTTATACGTTATACGTTATACGTTATACGTTATACGTTATACGTTATACGTTATACGTTATACGTTATACGTTATACGTTATACGTTATACGTTATACGTTATACGTTATACGTTATACGTTATACGTTATACGTTATACGTTATACGTTATACGTTATACGTTATACGTTATACGTTATACGTTATACGTTATACGTTATACGTTATACGTTATACGTTATACGTTATACGTTATACGTTATACGTTAAACGTTGTACGTTGTACGTTGTACGTTATACGTTATACGTTATACGTTATACGTTATACGTTATACGTTAAACGTTAAACGTTGTACGTTGTACGTTGTACGTTATACGTTATACGTTATACGTTATACGTTATACGTTATACGTTATACGTTATACGTTATACGTTATACGTTATACGTTATACGTTATACGTTACACGATGTACGTTATACGTTATACATTATACGTTATACGTTATACGTTATACGTTAGATGTTTAACGTTATACGTTGTACGTTATAGGTTATACGTTATACGTTAGACGTTATACGTTATACGTTATACGTTATACGTTATACGTTATACGTTATACGTAATACGTTATACGTTATACGTTATACGTTATACGTTATACGTTATACGTTATACGTTATACGTTATACGTTATACGTTATACGTTATACGTTATACGTTATACGTTATACGTTATACGTTATACGTTATACGTTATACGTTATACGTTATACGTTATACGTTATACGTTATACGTTATACGTTATACGTTATACGTTATACGTTATACGTTATACGTTATACGTTATACGTTATACGTTATACGTTATACGTTATACGTTATACGTTATACGTTATACGTTATACGTTATACGTTATACGTTATACGTTATACGTTATACGTTATACGTTATACGTTATACGTTATACGTTATACGTTATACGTTATACGTTATACGTTATACGTTATACGTTATACGTTATACGTTATACGTTATACGTTATACGTTATACGTTATACGTTATACGTTATACGTTATACGTTATACGTTATACGTTATACGTTATACGTTATACGTTATACGTTATACGTTATACGTTATACGTTATACGTTATACGTTATACGTTATACGTTATACGTTATACGTTATACGTTATACGTTATACGTTATACGTTATACGTTATACGTTATACGTTATACGTTATACGTTATACGTTATACGTTATACGTTGTACGTTATACGTTATACGTTATACGTTATACGTTATACGTTATACGTTATACGTTAAACGTTGTACGTTGTACGTTGTACGTTATACGTTATACGTTATACGTTATACGTTATACGTTATACGTTATACGTTATACGTTGTACGTTATAGGTTATACGTTATACGTTAGACGTTATACGTTATACGTTATACGTTATACGTTATACGTTATACGTTATACGTTATACGTTATACGTTATACGTTATACGTTATACGTTATACGTTATACGTTATACGTTATACGTTATACGTTATACGTTATACGTTATACGTTATACGTTATACGTTATACGTTATACGTTATACGTTATACGTTATACGTTATACGTTATACGTTATACGTTATACGTTATACGTTATACGTTATACGTTATACGTTATACGTTATACGTTATACGTTATACGTTATACGTTATACGTTATACGTTATACGTTATACGTTATACGTTATACGTTATACGTTATACGTTAAACGTTGTACGTTGTACGTTGTACGTTATACGTTATACGTTATACGTTATACGTTATACGTTATACGTTATACGTTAAACGTTGTACGTTGTACGTTGTACGTTATACGTTATACGTTGTACGTTATACGTTATACGTTATACGTTATACGTTATACGTTATACGTTATACGTTATACGTTATACGTTATACGTTACACGATGTACGTTATACGTTATACATTATACGTTATACGTTATACGTTATACGTTATACGTTATACGTTAGATGTTTAACGTTATACGTTATACTTTATACGTTATACGTTATACGTTATACGTTATACGTTATACGTTATACGTTATACGTTATACGTTATACGTTATACGTTATACGTTATACGTTATACGTTATACGTTATACGTTATACGTTATACGTTATACGTTATACGTTATACGTTATACGTTATACGTTATACGTTATACGTTATACGTTATACGTTATACGTTATACGTTATACGTTAAACGTTGTACGTTGTACGTTGTACGTTATACGTTATACGTTATACGTTATACGTTATACGTTATACGTTATACGTTATACGTTATACGTTATACGTTATACGTTATACGTTATACGTTATACGTTAAACGTTGTACGTTGTACGTTGTACGTTATACGTTATACGTTATACGTTATACGTTATACGTTATACGTTATACGTTATACGTTATACGTTATACGTTATACGTTATACGTTATACGTTATACGTTATACGTTATACGTTATACGTTATACGTTATACGTTATACGTTATACGTTATACGTTATACGTTATACGTTATACGTTATACGTTATACGTTAAACGTTGTACGTTGTACGTTGTACGTTATACGTTATACGTTATACGTTATACGTTATACGTTATACGTTATACGTTATACGTTATACGTTATACGTTATACGTTATACGTTATACGTTATATGTTTACCGTTATACGTTATACGTTGTACGTTATACGTTATACGTTTAACGTTATACGTTATACGTTGTACGTTATAGGTTATACGTTATACGTTAGACGTTATACGTTATACGTTATACGTTATACGTTATACGTTATACGTTATACGTTATACGTTATACGTTATACGTTATACGTTATACGTTATACGTTATACGTTATAGGTTATACGTTAAACGTTGTACGTTGTACGTTGTACGTTATACGTTATACGTTATACGTTATACGTTATACGTTATACGTTATACGTTATACGTTATACGTTATACGTTATACGTTATACGTTATACGTTATACGTTATACGTTATACGTTATACGTTATACGTTACACTATGTACGTTATACGTTATACATTATACGTTATACGTTATACGTTATACGTTATACGTTATACGTTAGATGTTTAACGTTATACGTTATACGTTGTACGTTATACGTTATACGTTTAACGTTATACGTTATACATTATACGTTACACGTTATACATTATACGTTATACGTTTAAACGTTATACGTTGTACGTTATAGGTTATACGTTATACGTTAGACGTTATACGTTATACGTTATACGTTATACGTTATACGTTATACGTTATACGTTATACGTTATACGTTATACGTTATACGTTATACGTTATACGTTATACGTTATACGTTATACGTTATACGTTATACGTTATACGTTATACGTTATACGTTATACGTTATACGTTATACGTTATACGTTATACGTTATACGTTATACGTTATACGTTATACGTTATACGTTATACGTTATACGTTATACGTTATACGTTATACGTTATACGTTATACGTTATACGTTATACGTTAAACGTTGTACGTTGTACGTTGTACGTTATACGTTATACGTTATACGTTATACGTTATACGTTATACGTTAAACGTTGTACGTTGTACGTTGTACGTTATACGTTATACGTTATACGTTATACGTTATACGTTATACGTTATACGTTATACGTTATACGTTATACGTTATACGTTATACGTTATACGTTATACGTTACACGATGTACGTTATACGTTATACATTATACGTTATACGTTATACGTTATACGTTATACGTTATACGTTAGATGTTTAACGTTATATGTTTAACGTTATACGTTATACGTTGTACGTTATACGTTATACGTTATACGTTATACGTTATACGTTATACGTTATACGTTATACGTTATACGTTATACGTTATACGTTATACGTTATACGTTATACGTTATACGTTATACGTTATACGTTATACGTTATACGTTATACGTTATACGTTATACGTTATACGTTAAACGTTGTACGTTGTACGTTGTACGTTATACGTTATACGTTATACGTTATACGTTATACGTTATACGTTAAACGTTGTACGTTGTACGTTGTACGTTATACGTTATACGTTATACGTTATACGTTATACGTTATACGTTATACGTTATACGTTATACGTTATACGTTATACGTTATACGTTATACGTTATACGTTACACGATGTACGTTATACGTTATACATTATACGTTATACGTTATACGTTATACGTTATACGTTATACGTTAGATGTTTAACGTTATACGTTATACGTTGTACGTTATACGTTATACGTTATACGTTATACGTTATACGTTATACGTTATACGTTATACGTTATACGTTATACGTTATACGTTATACGTTATACGTTATACGTTATACGTTATACGTTATACGTTATACGTTATACGTTATACGTTATACGTTATACGTTATACGTTATACGTTATACGTTATACGTTATACGTTAAACGTTGTACGTTGTACGTTGTACGTTATACGTTATACGTTATACGTTATACGTTATACGTTATACGTTATACGTTAAACGTTGTACGTTGTACGTTGTACGTTATACGTTATACGTTATACGTTATACGTTATACGTTATACGTTATACGTTATACGTTATACGTTATACGTTATACGTTATACGTTATACGTTATACGTTACACGATGTACGTTATACGTTATACATTATACGTTATACGTTATACGTTATACGTTATACGTTATACGTTAGATGTTTAACGTTATACGTTATACGTTATACGTTATACGTTATACGTTATACGTTATACGTTATACGTTATACGCTATACGTTATACGTTATACGTTATACGTTATACGTTATACGTTATACGTTATACGTTATACGTTATACGTTATACGTTATACGTTAAACGTTGTACGTTGTACGTTGTACGTTATACGTTATACGTTATACGTTATACGTTATACGTTATACGTTATACGTTAAACGTTGTACGTTGTACGTTGTACGTTATACGTTATACGTTATACGTTATACGTTATACGTTATACGTTATACGTTATACGTTATACGTTATACGTTATACGTTATACGTTATACGTTACACGATGTACGTTATACGTTATACATTATACGTTATACGTTATACGTTATACGTTATACGTTATACGTTAGATGTTTAACGTTATACGTTATACGTTATACGTTATACGTTATACGTTATACGTTATACGTTATACGTTATACGTTATACGCTATACGTTATACGTTATACGTTATACGTTATACGTTATACGTTATACGTTATACGTTATACGTTATACGTTATACGTTATACGTTATACGTTATACGTTATACGTTATACGTTATACGTTATACGTTATACGTTATACGTTATACGTTATACGTTATACGTTATACGTTATACGTTATACGTTATACGTTATACGTTATACGTTATACGTTATACGTTATACGTTATACGTTATACGTTATACGTTATACGTTATACGTTATACGTTATACGTTATACGTTATACGTTATACGTTATACGTTATACGTTATACGTTATACGTTATACGTTATACGTTAAACGTTGTACGTTGTACGTTGTACGTTATACGTTATACGTTATACGTTATACGTTATACGTTATACGTTATACGTTAAACGTTGTACGTTGTACGTTGTACGTTATACGTTATACGTTATACGTTATACGTTATACGTTATACGTTATACGTTATACGTTATACGTTATACGTTATACGTTATACGTTATACGTTATACGTTACACGATGTACGTTATACGTTATACATTATACGTTATACGTTATACGTTATACGTTATACGTTATACGTTAGATGTTTAACGTTATACGTTATACGTTATACGTTATACGTTATACGTTATACGTTATACGTTATACGTTATACGTTATACGTTATACGTTATACGTTATACGTTATACGTTATACGTTATACGTTATACGTTATACGTTATACGTTATACGTTATACGTTATACGTTATACGTTATACGTTATACGTTATACGTTATACGTTATACGTTATACGTTATACGTTATACGTTATACGTTATACGTTATACGTTATACGTTATACGTTATACGTTATACGTTATACGTTATACGTTATACGTTATACGTTATACGTTATACGTTATACGTTATACGTTATACGTTATACGTTATACGTTATACGTTATACGTTAAACGTTGTACGTTGTACGTTGTACGTTATACGTTATACGTTATACGTTATACGTTATACGTTATACGTTATACGTTAAACGTTGTACGTTGTACGTTGTACGTTATACGTTATACGTTATACGTTATACGTTATACGTTATACGTTATACGTTATACGTTATACGTTATACGTTATACGTTACA
>CAKAJA020000366.1:25000-33796 GCA_916610235.2 Lasioglossum morio | reverse complement strand
GAAAAAAGTTTACTCTTGACGCGGGGGACTTGGTAAAATTTCGCTCGAGCTCCGTCGCCTCGTCCAACCGACGCGCCAGAACGCCCTTCGCGAGACGCTCGGTCGTCCGACTAGATGACCCGCTCGACGGTTATTTCGATTTTTCTCGAAAAATACTCATCCGAGTGCGTTGAAACTTCGTAAAACTGCATTAAACGCGGTATTATACAGGGATCTAACATTTAGAATCGTGCGAAACAGCCAGGAAAAAAGTTTACTCTTGACGCGGGGACTTGGAAAATTTTCGCTCGAGCTCCGTCGCTTCGTCCAACCCGACGCGTGCAGAACGCTCTTCGCGAGTCGCTCGATCGTCCGACTAGATGACCCGCTCGAGGGTTATTTCGATTTTTCTCGAAAAATACTCATCCGAGAGCGTTGAAACTTCGTAAAACTGCATTAAACGCAGTATTATACAGGGATCTAACATTTAGAATCGTCCGAAACAGCCAGGAAAAAAGTTACTCTTGACGCGGGGACTTGGAAAATTTTCGCTCGAGCTCCGTAGCCTCGTCCAACCGACGCGCCAGAACCCACTTCGCGAGTCGCTCGATCGTCCGACTAGATGACCCGCTCGACGGTTATTTCGATTTTTCTCGAAAAATACTCATCCGAGAGCGTTGAAACTTCGAAAAACTGCATTAAACGCGGTATTATAGAGGGATCTAACGTTTAGAATCGTGCGAAACAGCCAGGAAAAAAGTTTACTCTTGACGCGGGGACTTGGTAAAATTTCGCTCGAGCTCCGTCGCCTCGTCCAACCGACGCGCCAGAACGCACTTCGCGAGACGCTCGGTCGTCCGACTAGATGACCCGCTCGAGGGTTATTTCGATTTTTCTCGAAAAATACTCATCCGAGAGCGTTGAAACTTCGTAAAACTGCATTAAACGCAGTATTATACAGGGATCTAACATTTAGAATCGTCCGAAACAGCCAGGAAAAAAGTTTACTCTTGACGCGGGGACTTGGAAAATTTTCGCTCGAGCTCCGTAGCCTCGTCCAACCGACGCGCCAGAACCCACTTCGCGAGACGCTCGGTCGTCCGACTAGATGACCCGCTCGAGGGTTATTTCGATTTTTCTCGAAAAATACTCATCCGAGAGCGTTGAAACTTCGTTGAAACTGCATTAAACGCGGTATTATACAGGGATCTAACATTTAGAATCGTGCGAAACAGCCAGGAAAAAAGTTTACTCTTGACGCGGGGACTTGGTAAAATTTCGCTCGAGCTCCGTCGCCTCGTCCAACCGACGCGCCAGAACGCACTTCGCGAGACGCTCGGTCGTCCGACTAGATGACCCGCTCGAGGGTTATTTCGATTTTTCTCGAAAAATACTCATCCGAGAGCGTTGAAACTTCGTAAAACTGCATTAAACGCGGTATTATACAGGGATCTAACATTTAGAATCGTGCGAAACAGCCAGGAAAAAAGTTTACTCTTGACGCGGGGGACTTGGAAAAATTTCGCTCGAGCTCCGTCGCTTCGTCCAACCGACGCGCCAGAACGCCCTTCGCGAGACGCTCGGTCGTCCGACTAGATGACCCGCTCGACGGTTATTTCGATTTTTCTCGAAAAATACTCATCCGAGAGCGTTGAAACTTCGTAAAACTGCAATTAAACTCGGTATTATACAGGGATCTAACATTTAGAATCGTGCGAAACAGCCAGGAAAAAAGTTTACTCTTGACGCGGGGACTTGGTAAAATTTCGCTCGAGCTCCGTCGCCTCGTCCAAACCGACGCGCCAGAACGCACTTCGCGAGACGCTCGGTCGTCCGACTAGATGACCCGCTCGAGGGTTATTTCGATTTTTCTCGAAAAATACTCATCCCGAGAGCGTTGAAACTTCGTAAAACTGCATTAAACGCGGGTATTATACAGGGAATCTAACATTTAGAATCGTGCGAAACAGCCAGGAAAAAAGTTTACTCTTGACGCGGGGGACTTGGAAAAATTTCGCTCGAGCTCCGTCGCTTCGTCCAACCGACGCGCCAGAACGCCCTTCGCGAGACGCTCGGTCGTCCGACTAGATGACCCGCTCGACGGTTATTTCGATTTTTCTCGAAAAATACTCATCCGAGAGCGTTATGAAACTTCGAAAAACTGCATTAAACGCGGTATTATACGGGGATCTAACATTTAGAATCGTCCGAAACAGCCAGGAAAAAAGTTTACTCTTGACGCTGGGACTTGGAAAATTTTCGCTCGAGCTCCGTCGCTTCGTCCAACCGACGCGCCAGAACGCTCTTCGCGAGTCGCTCGATCGTCCGACTAGATGACCCGCTCGAGGGTTATTTCGATTTTTCTCGAAAAATACTCATCCGAGAGCGTTGAAACTTCGAAAAACTGCATTAAACGCGGTATTATACAGGGATCTAACATTTAGAATCGTGCGAAACAGCCAGGAAAAAAGTTTACTCTTGACGCGGGGACTTGGAAAAATTTCGCTCGACCTCCGTCGCTTCGTCCAACCGACGCGCCAGAACCCACTTCGCGAGTCGCTCGATCGTCCGACTAGATGACCCGCTCGACGGTTATTTCGATTTTTCTCGAAAAAATACTCATCCGAGAGCGTTGAAACTTCGAAAAACTGCATTAAACGCGGTATTATAGAGGGATCTAACGTTTAGAATCGTGCGAAACAGCCAGGAAAAAAGTTTACTTCTTGACGCGGGGACTTGGTAAAATTTCGCTCGAGCTCCGTCGCCTCGTCCAACCGACGCGCCAGAACGCCCTTCGCGAGACGCTCGGTCGTCCGACTAGATGACCCGCTCGACGGTTATTTCGATTTTTCTCGAAAAATACTCATCCGAGTGCGTTGAAACTTCGTAAAACTGCATTAAACGCGGTATTATACAGGGATCTAACATTTAGAATCGTGCGAAACAGCCAGGAAAAAAGTTTACTCTTGACGCGGGGGACTTGGAAAAATTTCGCTCGACCTCCGTCGCTTCGTCCAACCGACGCGCCAGAACCCACTTCGCGAGTCGCTCGATCGTCCGACTAGATGACCCGCTCGACGGTTATTTCGATTTTTCTCGAAAAATACTCATCCGAGAGCGTTGAAACTTCGAAAAACTGCATTAAACGCGGTATTATAGAGGGATCTAAACGTTTAGAATCGTGCGAAACAGCCAGGAAAAAAGTTTACTCTTGACGCGGGGACTTGGTAAAATTTCGCTCGAGCTCCGTCGCCTCGTCCAACCGACGCGCCAGAACGCACTTCGCGAGACGCTCGGTCGTCCGACTAGATGACCCGCTCGAGGGTTATTTCGATTTTTCTCGAAAAATACTCATCCGAGAGCGTTGAAACTTCGTAAAACTGCATTAAACGCGGTATTATACAGGGATCTAACATTTAGAATCGTGCGAAACAGCCAGGAAAAAAGTTTACTCTTGACGCGGGGACTTGGTAAAATTTCGCTCGAGCTCCGTTCGCCTCGTCCAACCGACGCGCCAGAACGCACTTCGCGAGACGCTCGGTCGTCCGACTAGATGACCCGCTCGAGGGTTATTTCGATTTTTCTCGAAAAATACTCATCCGAGAGCGTTGAAACTTCGTAAAACTGCATTAAACGCGGTATTATACAGGGATCTAACATTTAGAATCGTGCGAAACAGCCAGGAAAAAAGTTTACTCTTGACGCGGGGACTTGGTAAAATTTTCGCTCGAGCTCCGTCGCCTCGTCCAACCGACGCGCCAGAACGCACTTCGCGAGACGCTCGGTCGTCCGACTAGATGACCCGCTCGAGGGTTATTTCGATTTTTCTCGAAAAATACTCATCCGAGAGCGTTGAAAACTTCGTAAAACTGCATTAAACGCGGTATTATACAGGGATCTAACATTTAGAATCGTGCGAAACAGCCAGGAAAAAAGTTACTCTTGACGCGGGGACTTGGTAAAATTTCGCTCGAGCTCCGTCGCCTCGTCCAACCGACCGCGCCAGAACGCACTTCGCGAGACGCTCGGTCGTCCGACTAGATGACCCGCTCGAGGGTTTATTTCGATTTTTCTCGAAAAATACTCATCCGAGAGCGTTGAAACTTCGTAAAACTGCATTAAACGCGGTATTATACAGGGATCTAACATTTAGAATCGTGCGAAACAGCCAGGAAAAAAGTTTACTCTTGACGCGGGGACTTGGAAAAATTTCGCTCGAGCTCCGTCGCTTCGTCCAACCGACGCGCCAGAACGCCCTTCGCGAGACGCTCGGTCGTCCGACTAGATGACCCCGCTCGACGGTTATTTCGATTTTTCTCGAAAAATACTCATCCGAGAGCGTTGAAACTTCGAAAAACTGCATTAAACGCGGTATTATACGGGGATCTAACATTTAGAATCGTCCGAAACAGCCAGGAAAAAAGTTTACTCTTGACGCTGGGACTTGGAAAATTTTCGCTCGAGCTCCGTCGCTTCGTCCAACCGACGCGCCAGAACGCTCTTCGCGAGTCGCTCGATCGTCCGACTAGATGACCCGCTCGAGGGTTATTTCGATTTTTCTCGAAAAATACTCATCCGAGAGCGTTGAAACTTCGAAAAACTGCATTAAACGCGGTATTATAGAGGGATCTAACGTTTAGAATCGTGCGAAACAGCCAGGAAAAAAGTTTACTCTTGACGCGGGGACTTGGTAAAATTTCGCTCGAGCTCCGTCGCCTCGTCCAACCGACGCGCCAGAACGCCCCTTCGCGAGACGCTCGGTCGTCCGACTAGATGACCCGCTCGACGGTTATTTCGATTTTTCTCGAAAAATACTCATCCGAGTGCGTTGAAACTTCGTAAAACTGCATTAAACGCGGTATTATACAGGGATCTAACATTTAGAATCGTGCGAAACAGCCAGGAAAAAAGTTTACTCTTGACGCGGGGACTTGGAAAATTTTCGCTCGAGCTCCGTCGCTTCGTCCAACCGACGCGCCAGAACGCTCTTCGCGAGTCGCTCGATCGTCCGACTAGATGACCCGCTCGAGGGTTATTTCGATTTTTCTCGAAAAATACTCATCCGAGAGCGTTGAAACTTCGTAAAACTGCATTAAACGCAGTATTATACAGGGATCTAACATTTAGAATCGTCCGAAACAGCCAGGAAAAAAGTTTACTCTTGACGCGGGGGACTTGGAAAATTTTCGCTCGAGCTCCGTAGCCTCGTCCAACCGACGCGCCAGAACCCACTTCGCGAGTCGCTCGATCGTCCGACTAGATGACCCGCTCGACGGGTTATTTCGATTTTTCTCGAAAAATACTCATCCGAGAGCGTTGAAACTTCGAAAAACTGCATTAAACGCTGGTATTATAGAGGGATCTAACGTTTAGAATCGTGCGAAACAGCCAGGAAAAAAGTTTACTCTTGGACGCGGGGACTTGGTAAAATTTCGCTCGAGCTCCGTCGCCTCGTCCAACCGACGCGCCAGAACGCACTTCGCGAGACGCTCGGTCGTCCGACTAGATGACCCGCTCGAGGGTTATTTCGATTTTTCTCGAAAAATACTCATCCGAGAGCGTTGAAACTTCGTAAACTGCATTAAACGCAGTATTATACAGGGATCTAACATTTAGAATCGTCCGAAACAGCCAGGAAAAAAGTTTACTCTTGACGCGGGGACTTGGAAAATTTTCGCTCGAGCTCCGTAGCCTCGTCCAACCGACGCGCCAGAACCCACTTCGCGAGACGCTCGGTCGTCCGACTAGATGACCCGCTCGAGGGTTATTTCGATTTTTCTCGAAAAATACTCATCCGAGAGCGTTGAAACTTCGTAAAACTGCATTAAACGCGGTATTATACAGGGATCTAACATTTAGAATCGTGCGAAACAGCCAGGAAAAAAGTTTACTCTTGACGCGGGGACTTGGTAAAATTTCGCTCGAGCTCCGTCGCCTCGTCCAACCGACGCGCCAGAACGCACTTCGCGAGACGCTCGGTCGTCCGACTAGATGACCCGCTCGAGGGTTATTTCGATTTTTCTCGAAAAATACTCATCCGAGAGCGTTGAAACTTCGTAAAACTGCATTAAACGCGGTATTATACAGGGATCTAACATTTAGAATCGTGCGAAACAGCCAGGAAAAAAGTTTACTCTTGACGCGGGGACTTGGAAAAATTTCGCTCGAGCTCCGTCGCTTCGTCCAACCGACGCGCCAGAACGCCCTTCGCGAGACGCTCGGTCGTCCGACTAGATGACCCGCTCGACGGTTATTTCGATTTTTCTCGAAAAATACTCATCCGAGAGCGTTGAAACTTCGAAAAACTGCATTAAACGCGGTATTATACGGGGATCTAACATTTAGAATCGTCCGAAACAGCCAGGAAAAAAGTTTACTCTTGACGCTGGGACTTGGAAAATTTTCGCTCGAGCTCCGTCGCTTCGTCCAACCGACGCGCCAGAACGCTCTTCGCGAGTCGCTCGATCGTCCGACTAGATGACCCGCTCGAGGGTTATTTCGATTTTTCTCGAAAAATACTCATCCGAGAGCGTTGAAACTTCGAAAAACTGCATTAAACGCGGTATTATACGGGGATCTAACATTTAGAATCGTCCGAAACAGCCAGGAAAAAAGTTTACTCTTGACGCTGGGACTTGGAAAATTTTCGCTCGAGCTCCGTCGCTTCGTCCAACCGACGCGCCAGAACGCTCTTCGCGAGTCGCTCGATCGTCCGACTAGATGACCCGCTCGAGGGTTATTTCGATTTTTCTCGAAAAATACTCATCCGAGAGCGTTGAAACTTCGAAAAACTGCATTAAACGCGGTATTATAGAGGGATCTAACGTTTAGAATCGTGCGAAACAGCCAGGAAAAAAGTTTACTCTTGACGCGGGGACTTGGTAAAATTTCGCTCGAGCTCCGTCGCCTCGTCCAACCGACGCGCCAGAACGCACTTCGCGAGACGCTCGGTCGTCCGACTAGATGACCCGCTCGAGGGTTATTTCGATTTTTCTCGAAAAATACTCATCCGAGAGCGTTGAAACTTCGAAAAACTGCATTAAACGCGGTATTATACAGGGATCTAACATTTAGAATCGTGCGAAATAGCCAGGAAAAAAGTTTACTCTTGACGCGGGGACTTGGAAAAATTTCGCTCGAGCTCCGTCGCCTCGTCCAACCGACGCGCCAGAACGCACTTCGCGAGTCGCTCGATCGTCCGACTAGATGACCCGCTCGACGGTTATTTCGATTTTTCTCGAAAAATACTCATCCGAGAGCGTTGAAACTTCGTAAAACTGCATTAAACGCGGTATTATACAGGGATCTAACATTTAGAATCGTGCGAAACAGCCAGGAAAAAAGTTTACTCTTGCCGCGGGGACTTGGAAAATTTTCGCTCGAGCTCCGTCGCCTCGTCCAACCGACGCGCCAGAACGCACTTCGCGAGTCGCTCGATCGTTCGACTAGATGACCCGCTCGACGGTTATTTCGATTTTTCTCGAAAAATACTCATCCGAGAGCGTTGAAACTTCGAAAAACTGCATTAAACGCGGTATTATACAGGGATCTAACATTTAGAATCGTGCGAAACAGCCAGGAAAAAAGTTTACTCTTGACGCGGGGACTTGGAAAAATTTCGCTCGAGCTCCGTCGCCTCGTCCAACCGACGCGCCAGAACGCACTTCGCGAGTCGCTCGATCGTTCGACTAGATGACCCGCTCGACGGTTATTTCGATTTTTCTCGAAAAATACTCATCCGAGAGCGTTGAAACTTCGAAAAACTGCATTAAACGCGGTATTATACAGGGATCTAACATTTAGAATCGTGCGAAACAGCCAGGAAAAAAGTTTACTCTTGACGCGGGGACTTGGAAAATTTTCGCTCGAGCTCCGTCGCCTCGTCCAACCGACGCGCCAGAACGCACTTCGCGAGTCGCTCGATCGTCCGACTAGATGACCCGCTCGACGGTTATATCAATTTTTCTCGAAAAATACTCATCCGAGAGCGTTGAAACTTCGTAAAACTGCATTAAACGCGGTATTATACAGGGATCTAACATTTAGAATCGTCCGAAACAGCCAGGAAAAAAGTTTACTCTTGACGCTGGGACTTTGAAAAATTTCGCTCGTTCGATCGTGGTAAGTTATCCGCCCGAACATTATTTTCAATTTATTCGATAAATAATGGTCGTAGAGCTTTGAAACTTGATATTTATTGTTAAAATGCGTTATTATACAATGATCTAACATTTATAATAATCTACTAACGATAGAAAAAAAGTTTACTCTTGACGCTGGGACTTTGAAAAATTTCGCTCGTTCGATCGTGGTAAGTTATCCGCCCGAACATTATTTTCAATTTATTCGATAAATAATGGTCGTAGAGCTTTGAAACTTGATATTTATTGTTAAAATGCGTTATTATACAATGATCTAACATTTATAATAGTCTACTAACGATAGAAAAAAAGTTTACTCTTGGCGGTGGGACTGTAAAAATTTTCAAAGTGCCGCGAGAGTATATGAAAAGTTGAATATTTTGTGTTAAATATTCTGGAAATGCAAACAGTTATTGTATTTTACAAAAAAATTTTTCACTCGAAAATTTTTCTAAGTCCCAGCAGCCCGGCCGGCTGGGCTGTTGCCGCGGCGGTTTGCTCCCATAAGCGCGCGTGCTATTCACCGCGCGGCGCCGGCGTCGTTCCCGGCCGTTTCGTACCTATAAGAGACTCGACGGTTCGGCGAGTCGGGCGACTCAGCGCGCGCTTGGGGCTATTCTACGATCTCGGTCGAGAAGCAGCTCACGGCGCCTCGAGACTTCGGTCTCGACTGTTT
>CAKAJA020000366.1:17500-20000 GCA_916610235.2 Lasioglossum morio | reverse complement strand
AGCTTGGGACGAATGACCGCTGCCAGAGCCGGCTGTGAAGTCCCTCCGTTCTCACATTTCGAATAAAAGAAAAATAGAGGAGAGGAAAATGTTTCTCTGGATCCAGTATCCGGGATGTGTCTCTCTACGAGAGATCCCCGTCGTTTCACAGAGAATAAAATTCCTCTCCGCGTTTTCCACGTTACATAGGCTTTTCAATGTACTGTTCGCCCGGCCGTCAGATACTCGCTAGTCTCGCGGGTATTCTGACGGTTTTATTTTTCCGTTTCTACGGACGACGACAGTGTCGTTCTTAAAACGACGCCTGAATCTCCTTCGCGCGCTGGTTGGAGCTTTCAGGTATCGGCGTTCTTTTACGAACCGCAGAACAAGAGACATAACATATATTGATTATAAATCAAAAATATATACGATTACCCTGAACGGTGGATCACTTGGCTCGTGGGTCGATGAAGAACGCAGCTAATTGCGCGTCAACGTGTGAACTGCAGGACACATGAACATCGACATTTCGAACGCACATTGCGGTCCACGGATACAATTCCTGGACCACGCCTGGCTGAGGGTCGTTTACGTAACCAAATACTGCTTGCGTTGCTCTTGTAAGTCCCCGCCGTCGCTTACCTCTCCAAAAGTATATTTGGAGGGCGCAAAGAGCGTTTCTGAGTCGGGTTGCAAAGATGCGTACGTACGAGCGATAGATGGGCGTTTCGTCGGCGTTTGCCGCGGTTCGGTGAAAATTGCTGATTTCGCATTGCGTCTTAGACAACAGAGATAGAGTTTGTCAAAGTTTCTTCCACGAGAAGCGAAGTAGGGATTGGTATTTCTTACGTTCGAACTTGCGTGAGTGTTTTACGGTGTCGTGAGTCGTTATATACGACCGCCCGTAGGCACCGCTTCGACTTAGGATCTCCAAATCTCTCACCTTCTCTAGCGAGAAACGATTCGCCTTGCGAGAGAAAGCCGTTATCACTCTTGAACATTTAACGCGCTCCCGACGTCGCCTGAAATGATGCGTATACGAAAGACGCGTAGAAAATATATAAAAGAGTCTCAAGAGACTACAGAGATGGACACACAAAAATATGAAAGAGAAAAGGAATACTGTTGTGGCACACACAGTGTGTTTGTGTGTGAGTGTGTGTGTCGTGTGCAATATTATAAGCCCCAGGGAGAGAATATGCCTGTGCGTGGATGCGTTTCTCTGAGAACACTCTACTTATGGCGGAGGGTCGTCGTTGTGTCAAGCAACACAGCGATATTTCGACAAACATATATATTACAACCTTCGAGTCTTCGAGGGAGAGAGTGAGAAGAAAAGAAGACACAAACAGTGGTCTCTCGTTTTCTACGAACGCTTTGATGTTCGATGGACAGCGGAGCAACGAGCGCAGCAATGTGCGGGATGAGCACGTCGTACTTGATCGGGTCGGAATTATTCCCCGTCGTCGACGTGTCCTCGCTAATCTGTGAAGATTGCCATTCCATCGCCACGTTCGTTGAATCGGTATTCAACTTCTCTCCAGCTCTCTCGATGGGTCTCTTTGGTTTTATGTGAGAAGAGATATCGTCTTGTGTTTGTGCGCGCAACGTTTCTGCACCCCCGTGATGAAAGTAAGAGAAGAGAAATCCCACCGGGTTATATGTATTATAACTTTTATAATATATATACTCCTCTATTGGCGAGGCTTTTTCGAACGATTGATTGTCACACGACTACAAGACACACCACACACGTTATATTACACACTTGTGTTCACGCACGGAACAGCACCGCAGGGAGAAAGATAATTTACAAAAGAATTAACCCCTTTGTCGGTCGCCCCATGTCTTTTCTTTTTCTTCGTTTTTGTCGATTCGTGTGGAACCGCGCGATCTTGTCGGTCGTCCAGTCCCCGGAAGTTCTTTTCGACGGACGTTAAAGTTAACCGGCACAGATCGTCTAGCGAGAGTTTCCGATCGACGAGCAAAACGAAGAAAAGAAGTTTTAAGACACTTTGGTGTGGCGCTTAAGGCATATTGGTTTTCTTGTATATATATTATCTTCTCTTCTGTCGTGTAGTGTTGTTTCGTTTTCTTTTTTTTTCTTTTTTTTTTGTGCTCTGTACGTTTTCGCGAGTACTACTTTTTTTTTACGCTCTTTCGTAGAAACACAAAAATATTTTATTTCACGTACGACGACCTCAGAGTAGGCGAGATTACCCGCTGAATTTAAGCATATTACTAAGCGGAGGAAAAGAAACTAACAAGGATTTCCTTAGTAGCGGCGAGCGAACAGGAATTAGCCCAGCACTGAATCCCGCGGTTCTGCCGTTGGGAAATGTAGTGTTCAGGAGGGTCAATTTATCCCGAGACGTCGAACCGCGTCCAAGTCCATCTTGAATGGGGCCATTTACCCGTAGAGGGTGCCAGGCCCGTAGCGACTGGTACGCGTTTCGGGAGGACCTCTCCTTAGAGTCGGGTTGCTTGAGAGTGCAGCCCTAAGTGGGTGGTAAACTCC
>CAKAJA020000366.1:0-10000 GCA_916610235.2 Lasioglossum morio | reverse complement strand
GAGTTCTAGAAGCATATTGCCAGAATTTTCGCAGCATATTTTTCTTACTTACTGCGTCATATTGAATCAGACGGCAGATGCATTTTACATTATTTTAACAATGTAACTCCAGTAACAAAACAAATTACCGGCATTCGCATTATATCTGTAAATAATTCATTCGATTTAAACGTAAAAATTAAAGAATTAATTTTTTAAACTAATTCTAAGATACAAATAAAACAATATTTGACATATTGCATTAATTCACATAATAATTTGTTATTTTAAAGCATACAAAGCGTGCCCAACCGGCATCCTGATACTCTCGCAAATCCACCAAATCGGTTTCTAAGAAAAAAAAAAGTAGGGACAGAGGGAATCTCGTTAATCCACTTCTGCCGAGCGCAAACATGTTCAGGAAGTATCACCCTAATAGTACAGACCAAAATTAACTCCCGCCGTTTACCCGCGGTTTTTTCAAAACGCAAATAAGTACACGATGACTTGTAACTCCGTACATTATTTCAATTTTTCTCGAAAAATACTGATCCGAGAGCGTTCAAACTTCGTAAAACTGCATTAAACGCGGTATTATACAGGGATCTAACATTTAGAATCGTCCGAAACAGCCAGGAAAAAAGTTTACTCTTGATCGGTTTCTAAGAAAAAATAAAAAATAGGGTGTGGGAATTTCGTTAATCCACTTCTGCCGAGCGCAAACATGTTCAGGAAGTATCACCCTAATAGTACAGACCAAAATTAACTCCCGCCGTTTACCCGCGGTTTTTTCAAAACGCAAATAAGTACACGATGACTTGTAACTCCGTACATTATTTCAATTTTTCTCGAAAAATACTGATCCGAGAGCGTTGAAACTTCGTAAAACTGCATTAAACGCGGTATTATACAGGGATCTAACATTTAGAATCGTGCGAAACAGCCAGGAAAAAAGTTTACTCTTGACGCGGGGACTTGGAAAATTTTCGCTCTAGCTCCGTCGCTTCGTCCAACCGACGCGCCAGAACGCTCTTCGCGAGTCGCTCGATCGTCCGACTAGATGACCCGCTCGAGGGTTATTTCGATTTTTCTCGAAAAATACTCATCCGAGAGCGTTGAAACTTCGTAAAACTGCATTAAACGCAGTATTATACAGGGATCTAACATTTAGAATCGTCCGAAACAGCCAGGAAAAAAGTTTACTCTTGACGCGGGGACTTGGAAAATTTTCGCTCGAGCTCCGTAGCCTCGTCCAACCGACGCGCCAGAACCCACTTCGCGAGTCGCTCGATCGTCCGACTAGATGACCCGCTCGACGGTTATTTCGATTTTTCTCGAAAAATACTCATCCGAGAGCGTTGAAACTTCGAAAAACTGCATTAAACGCGGTATTATAGAGGGATCTAACGTTTAGAATCGTGCGAAACAGCCAGGAAAAAAGTTTACTCTTGACGCGGGGACTTGGTAAAATTTCGCTCGAGCTCCGTCGCCTCGTCCAACCGACGCGCCAGAACGCCCTTCGCGAGACGCTCGGTCGTCCGACTAGATGACCCGCTCGACGGTTATTTCGATTTTTCTCGAAAAATACTCATCCGAGTGCGTTGAAACTTCGTAAAACTGCATTAAACGCGGTATTATACAGGGATCTAACATTTAGAATCGTGCGAAACAGCCAGGAAAAAAGTTTACTCTTGACGCGGGGACTTGGAAAAATTTCGCTCGACCTCCGTCGCTTCGTCCAACCGACGCGCCAGAACCCACTTCGCGAGTCGCTCGATCGTCCGACTAGATGACCCGCTCGACGGTTATTTCGATTTTTCTCGAAAAATACTCATCCGAGAGCGTTGAAACTTCGAAAAACTGCATTAAACGCGGTATTATAGAGGGATCTAACGTTTAGAATCGTGCGAAACAGCCAGGAAAAAAGTTTACTCTTGACGCGGGGACTTGGTAAAATTTCGCTCGAGCTCCGTCGCCTCGTCCAACCGACGCGCCAGAACGCACTTCGCGAGACGCTCGGTCGTCCGACTAGATGACCCGCTCGAGGGTTATTTCGATTTTTCTCGAAAAATACTCATCCGAGAGCGTTGAAACTTCGTAAAACTGCATTAAACGCGGTATTATACAGGGATCTAACATTTAGAATCGTGCGAAACAGCCAGGAAAAAAGTTTACTCTTGACGCGGGGACTTGGTAAAATTTCGCTCGAGCTCCGTCGCCTCGTCCAACCGACGCGCCAGAACGCACTTCGCGAGACGCTCGGTCGTCCGACTAGATGACCCGCTCGAGGGTTATTTCGATTTTTCTCGAAAAATACTCATCCGAGAGCGTTGAAACTTCGTAAAACTGCATTAAACGCGGTATTATACAGGGATCTAACATTTAGAATCGTGCGAAACAGCCAGGAAAAAAGTTTACTCTTGACGCGGGGACTTGGTAAAATTTCGCTCGAGCTCCGTCGCCTCGTCCAACCGACGCGCCAGAACGCACTTCGCGAGACGCTCGGTCGTCCGACTAGATGACCCGCTCGAGGGTTATTTCGATTTTTCTCGAAAAATACTCATCCGAGAGCGTTGAAACTTCGTAAAACTGCATTAAACGCGGTATTATACAGGGATCTAACATTTAGAATCGTGCGAAACAGCCAGGAAAAAAGTTTACTCTTGACGCGGGGACTTGGTAAAATTTCGCTCGAGCTCCGTCGCCTCGTCCAACCGACGCGCCAGAACGCACTTCGCGAGACGCTCGGTCGTCCGACTAGATGACCCGCTCGAGGGTTATTTCGATTTTTCTCGAAAAATACTCATCCGAGAGCGTTGAAACTTCGTAAAACTGCATTAAACGCGGTATTATACAGGGATCTAACATTTAGAATCGTGCGAAACAGCCAGGAAAAAAGTTTACTCTTGACGCGGGGACTTGGAAAAATTTCGCTCGAGCTCCGTCGCTTCGTCCAACCGACGCGCCAGAACGCCCTTCGCGAGACGCTCGGTCGTCCGACTAGATGACCCGCTCGACGGTTATTTCGATTTTTCTCGAAAAATACTCATCCGAGAGCGTTGAAACTTCGAAAAACTGCATTAAACGCGGTATTATACGGGGATCTAACATTTAGAATCGTCCGAAACAGCCAGGAAAAAAGTTTACTCTTGACGCTGGGACTTGGAAAATTTTCGCTCGAGCTCCGTCGCTTCGTCCAACCGACGCGCCAGAACGCTCTTCGCGAGTCGCTCGATCGTCCGACTAGATGACCCGCTCGAGGGTTATTTCGATTTTTCTCGAAAAATACTCATCCGAGAGCGTTGAAACTTCGAAAAACTGCATTAAACGCGGTATTATACAGGGATCTAACATTTAGAATCGTGCGAAACAGCCAGGAAAAAAGTTTACTCTTGACGCGGGGACTTGGAAAAATTTCGCTCGACCTCCGTCGCTTCGTCCAACCGACGCGCCAGAACCCACTTCGCGAGTCGCTCGATCGTCCGACTAGATGACCCGCTCGACGGTTATTTCGATTTTTCTCGAAAAATACTCATCCGAGAGCGTTGAAACTTCGAAAAACTGCATTAAACGCGGTATTATAGAGGGATCTAACGTTTAGAATCGTGCGAAACAGCCAGGAAAAAAGTTTACTCTTGACGCGGGGACTTGGTAAAATTTCGCTCGAGCTCCGTCGCCTCGTCCAACCGACGCGCCAGAACGCCCTTCGCGAGACGCTCGGTCGTCCGACTAGATGACCCGCTCGACGGTTATTTCGATTTTTCTCGAAAAATACTCATCCGAGTGCGTTGAAACTTCGTAAAACTGCATTAAACGCGGTATTATACAGGGATCTAACATTTAGAATCGTGCGAAACAGCCAGGAAAAAAGTTTACTCTTGACGCGGGGACTTGGAAAAATTTCGCTCGACCTCCGTCGCTTCGTCCAACCGACGCGCCAGAACCCACTTCGCGAGTCGCTCGATCGTCCGACTAGATGACCCGCTCGACGGTTATTTCGATTTTTCTCGAAAAATACTCATCCGAGAGCGTTGAAACTTCGAAAAACTGCATTAAACGCGGTATTATAGAGGGATCTAACGTTTAGAATCGTGCGAAACAGCCAGGAAAAAAGTTTACTCTTGACGCGGGGACTTGGTAAAATTTCGCTCGAGCTCCGTCGCCTCGTCCAACCGACGCGCCAGAACGCACTTCGCGAGACGCTCGGTCGTCCGACTAGATGACCCGCTCGAGGGTTATTTCGATTTTTCTCGAAAAATACTCATCCGAGAGCGTTGAAACTTCGTAAAACTGCATTAAACGCGGTATTATACAGGGATCTAACATTTAGAATCGTGCGAAACAGCCAGGAAAAAAGTTTACTCTTGACGCGGGGACTTGGTAAAATTTCGCTCGAGCTCCGTCGCCTCGTCCAACCGACGCGCCAGAACGCACTTCGCGAGACGCTCGGTCGTCCGACTAGATGACCCGCTCGAGGGTTATTTCGATTTTTCTCGAAAAATACTCATCCGAGAGCGTTGAAACTTCGTAAAACTGCATTAAACGCGGTATTATACAGGGATCTAACATTTAGAATCGTGCGAAACAGCCAGGAAAAAAGTTTACTCTTGACGCGGGGACTTGGAAAAATTTCGCTCGAGCTCCGTCGCTTCGTCCAACCGACGCGCCAGAACGCCCTTCGCGAGACGCTCGGTCGTCCGACTAGATGACCCGCTCGACGGTTATTTCGATTTTTCTCGAAAAATACTCATCCGAGAGCGTTGAAACTTCGAAAAACTGCATTAAACGCGGTATTATACGGGGATCTAACATTTAGAATCGTCCGAAACAGCCAGGAAAAAAGTTTACTCTTGACGCTGGGACTTGGAAAATTTTCGCTCGAGCTCCGTCGCTTCGTCCAACCGACGCGCCAGAACGCTCTTCGCGAGTCGCTCGATCGTCCGACTAGATGACCCGCTCGAGGGTTATTTCGATTTTTCTCGAAAAATACTCATCCGAGAGCGTTGAAACTTCGAAAAACTGCATTAAACGCGGTATTATACAGGGATCTAACATTTAGAATCGTGCGAAACAGCCAGGAAAAAAGTTTACTCTTGACGCGGGGACTTGGAAAAATTTCGCTCGACCTCCGTCGCTTCGTCCAACCGACGCGCCAGAACCCACTTCGCGAGTCGCTCGATCGTCCGACTAGATGACCCGCTCGACGGTTATTTCGATTTTTCTCGAAAAATACTCATCCGAGAGCGTTGAAACTTCGAAAAACTGCATTAAACGCGGTATTATAGAGGGATCTAACGTTTAGAATCGTGCGAAACAGCCAGGAAAAAAGTTTACTCTTGACGCGGGGACTTGGTAAAATTTCGCTCGAGCTCCGTCGCCTCGTCCAACCGACGCGCCAGAACGCCCTTCGCGAGACGCTCGGTCGTCCGACTAGATGACCCGCTCGACGGTTATTTCGATTTTTCTCGAAAAATACTCATCCGAGTGCGTTGAAACTTCGTAAAACTGCATTAAACGCGGTATTATACAGGGATCTAACATTTAGAATCGTGCGAAACAGCCAGGAAAAAAGTTTACTCTTGACGCGGGGACTTGGAAAAATTTCGCTCGACCTCCGTCGCTTCGTCCAACCGACGCGCCAGAACCCACTTCGCGAGTCGCTCGATCGTCCGACTAGATGACCCGCTCGACGGTTATTTCGATTTTTCTCGAAAAATACTCATCCGAGAGCGTTGAAACTTCGAAAAACTGCATTAAACGCGGTATTATAGAGGGATCTAACGTTTAGAATCGTGCGAAACAGCCAGGAAAAAAGTTTACTCTTGACGCGGGGACTTGGTAAAATTTCGCTCGAGCTCCGTCGCCTCGTCCAACCGACGCGCCAGAACGCACTTCGCGAGACGCTCGGTCGTCCGACTAGATGACCCGCTCGAGGGTTATTTCGATTTTTCTCGAAAAATACTCATCCGAGAGCGTTGAAACTTCGTAAAACTGCATTAAACGCGGTATTATACAGGGATCTAACATTTAGAATCGTGCGAAACAGCCAGGAAAAAAGTTTACTCTTGACGCGGGGACTTGGTAAAATTTCGCTCGAGCTCCGTCGCCTCGTCCAACCGACGCGCCAGAACGCACTTCGCGAGACGCTCGGTCGTCCGACTAGATGACCCGCTCGAGGGTTATTTCGATTTTTCTCGAAAAATACTCATCCGAGAGCGTTGAAACTTCGTAAAACTGCATTAAACGCGGTATTATACAGGGATCTAACATTTAGAATCGTGCGAAACAGCCAGGAAAAAAGTTTACTCTTGACGCGGGGACTTGGTAAAATTTCGCTCGAGCTCCGTCGCCTCGTCCAACCGACGCGCCAGAACGCACTTCGCGAGACGCTCGGTCGTCCGACTAGATGACCCGCTCGAGGGTTATTTCGATTTTTCTCGAAAAATACTCATCCGAGAGCGTTGAAACTTCGTAAAACTGCATTAAACGCGGTATTATACAGGGATCTAACATTTAGAATCGTGCGAAACAGCCAGGAAAAAAGTTTACTCTTGACGCGGGGACTTGGTAAAATTTCGCTCGAGCTCCGTCGCCTCGTCCAACCGACGCGCCAGAACGCACTTCGCGAGACGCTCGGTCGTCCGACTAGATGACCCGCTCGAGGGTTATTTCGATTTTTCTCGAAAAATACTCATCCGAGAGCGTTGAAACTTCGTAAAACTGCATTAAACGCGGTATTATACAGGGATCTAACATTTAGAATCGTGCGAAACAGCCAGGAAAAAAGTTTACTCTTGACGCGGGGACTTGGAAAAATTTCGCTCGAGCTCCGTCGCTTCGTCCAACCGACGCGCCAGAACGCCCTTCGCGAGACGCTCGGTCGTCCGACTAGATGACCCGCTCGACGGTTATTTCGATTTTTCTCGAAAAATACTCATCCGAGAGCGTTGAAACTTCGAAAAACTGCATTAAACGCGGTATTATACGGGGATCTAACATTTAGAATCGTCCGAAACAGCCAGGAAAAAAGTTTACTCTTGACGCTGGGACTTGGAAAATTTTCGCTCGAGCTCCGTCGCTTCGTCCAACCGACGCGCCAGAACGCTCTTCGCGAGTCGCTCGATCGTCCGACTAGATGACCCGCTCGAGGGTTATTTCGATTTTTCTCGAAAAATACTCATCCGAGAGCGTTGAAACTTCGAAAAACTGCATTAAACGCGGTATTATAGAGGGATCTAACGTTTAGAATCGTGCGAAACAGCCAGGAAAAAAGTTTACTCTTGACGCGGGGACTTGGTAAAATTTCGCTCGAGCTCCGTCGCCTCGTCCAACCGACGCGCCAGAACGCCCTTCGCGAGACGCTCGGTCGTCCGACTAGATGACCCGCTCGACGGTTATTTCGATTTTTCTCGAAAAATACTCATCCGAGTGCGTTGAAACTTCGTAAAACTGCATTAAACGCGGTATTATACAGGGATCTAACATTTAGAATCGTGCGAAACAGCCAGGAAAAAAGTTTACTCTTGACGCGGGGACTTGGAAAATTTTCGCTCGAGCTCCGTCGCTTCGTCCAACCGACGCGCCAGAACGCTCTTCGCGAGTCGCTCGATCGTCCGACTAGATGACCCGCTCGAGGGTTATTTCGATTTTTCTCGAAAAATACTCATCCGAGAGCGTTGAAACTTCGTAAAACTGCATTAAACGCAGTATTATACAGGGATCTAACATTTAGAATCGTCCGAAACAGCCAGGAAAAAAGTTTACTCTTGACGCGGGGACTTGGAAAATTTTCGCTCGAGCTCCGTAGCCTCGTCCAACCGACGCGCCAGAACCCACTTCGCGAGTCGCTCGATCGTCCGACTAGATGACCCGCTCGACGGTTATTTCGATTTTTCTCGAAAAATACTCATCCGAGAGCGTTGAAACTTCGAAAAACTGCATTAAACGCGGTATTATAGAGGGATCTAACGTTTAGAATCGTGCGAAACAGCCAGGAAAAAAGTTTACTCTTGACGCGGGGACTTGGTAAAATTTCGCTCGAGCTCCGTCGCCTCGTCCAACCGACGCGCCAGAACGCACTTCGCGAGACGCTCGGTCGTCCGACTAGATGACCCGCTCGAGGGTTATTTCGATTTTTCTCGAAAAATACTCATCCGAGAGCGTTGAAACTTCGTAAAACTGCATTAAACGCAGTATTATACAGGGATCTAACATTTAGAATCGTCCGAAACAGCCAGGAAAAAAGTTTACTCTTGACGCGGGGACTTGGAAAATTTTCGCTCGAGCTCCGTAGCCTCGTCCAACCGACGCGCCAGAACCCACTTCGCGAGACGCTCGGTCGTCCGACTAGATGACCCGCTCGAGGGTTATTTCGATTTTTCTCGAAAAATACTCATCCGAGAGCGTTGAAACTTCGTAAAACTGCATTAAACGCGGTATTATACAGGGATCTAACATTTAGAATCGTGCGAAACAGCCAGGAAAAAAGTTTACTCTTGACGCGGGGACTTGGTAAAATTTCGCTCGAGCTCCGTCGCCTCGTCCAACCGACGCGCCAGAACGCACTTCGCGAGACGCTCGGTCGTCCGACTAGATGACCCGCTCGAGGGTTATTTCGATTTTTCTCGAAAAATACTCATCCGAGAGCGTTGAAACTTCGTAAAACTGCATTAAACGCGGTATTATACAGGGATCTAACATTTAGAATCGTGCGAAACAGCCAGGAAAAAAGTTTACTCTTGACGCGGGGACTTGGAAAAATTTCGCTCGAGCTCCGTCGCTTCGTCCAACCGACGCGCCAGAACGCCCTTCGCGAGACGCTCGGTCGTCCGACTAGATGACCCGCTCGACGGTTATTTCGATTTTTCTCGAAAAATACTCATCCGAGAGCGTTGAAACTTCGTAAAACTGCATTAAACGCGGTATTATACAGGGATCTAACATTTAGAATCGTGCGAAACAGCCAGGAAAAAAGTTTACTCTTGACGCGGGGACTTGGTAAAATTTCGCTCGAGCTCCGTCGCCTCGTCCAACCGACGCGCCAGAACGCACTTCGCGAGACGCTCGGTCGTCCGACTAGATGACCCGCTCGAGGGTTATTTCGATTTTTCTCGAAAAATACTCATCCGAGAGCGTTGAAACTTCGTAAAACTGCATTAAACGCGGTATTATACAGGGATCTAACATTTAGAATCGTGCGAAACAGCCAGGAAAAAAGTTTACTCTTGACGCGGGGACTTGGAAAAATTTCGCTCGAGCTCCGTCGCTTCGTCCAACCGACGCGCCAGAACGCCCTTCGCGAGACGCTCGGTCGTCCGACTAGATGACCCGCTCGACGGTTATTTCGATTTTTCTCGAAAAATACTCATCCGAGAGCGTTGAAACTTCGAAAAACTGCATTAAACGCGGTATTATACGGGGATCTAACATTTAGAATCGTCCGAAACAGCCAGGAAAAAAGTTTACTCTTGACGCTGGGACTTGGTAAAATTTTCGCTCGAGCTCCGTCGCTTCGTCCAACCGACGCGCCAGAACGCTCTTCGCGAGTCGCTCGATCGTCCGACTAGATGACCCGCTCGAGGGTTATTTCGATTTTTCTCGAAAAATACTCATCCGAGAGCGTTGAAACTTCGAAAAACTGCATTAAACGCGGTATTATACAGGGATCTAACATTTAGAATCGTGCGAAACAGCCAGGAAAAAAGTTTACTCTTGACGCGGGGACTTGGAAAAATTTCGCTCGACCTCCGTCGCTTCGTCCAACCGACGCGCCAGAACCCACTTCGCGAGTCGCTCGATCGTCCGACTAGATGACCCGCTCGACGGTTATTTCGATTTTTCTCGAAAAATACTCATCCGAGAGCGTTGAAACTTCGAAAAACTGCATTAAACGCGGTATTATAGAGGGATCTAACGTTTAGAATCGTGCGAAACAGCCAGGAAAAAAGTTTACTCTTGACGCGGGGACTTGGTAAAATTTCGCTCGAGCTCCGTCGCCTCGTCCAACCGACGCGCCAGAACG
>CAKAJA020000365.1:0-61158 GCA_916610235.2 Lasioglossum morio | reverse complement strand
ATAACTTATAACGTATAGCGTTTAACGTTAAACATATAGCGTATAACGTATAACGTATAACGTATAACGTATAACGTATAACGTATAACGTATAACGTATAACGTATAACGTATAACGTATAACGTATAACGTATAACGTATAACGTATAACGTATAACGTATAACGTATAACGTATAACGTATAACGTATAACGTATAACGTATAACGTATAACGTATAACGTATAACGTATAACGTATAACGTATAACGTATAACGTATAACGTAACGTATAACGTATAACGTATAACGTATAACGTATAACGTATAACGTATAACGTATAACGTATAACGTATAACGTATAACGTATAACGTATAACGTATAACGTATAACGTATAACGTATAACGTATAACGTATAACGTATAACGCATAACGTATAACGTATAACGTATAACGTATAACGTATAACGTATAACGTATAACGTATAACGTATAACGTATAACGTATAACGTATAACGTATAACGTATAACGTATAACGTATAACGTATAACGTATAACGTATAACGTATAACGTATAACGTATAACGTATAACGTATAACGTATAACGTATAACGTATAACGTATAACGTATAACGTATAACGTATAACGTATAACGTATAACGTATAACGTATAACGTATAACGTATAACGTATAACGTATAACGTATAACGTATAACGTATAACGTATAACGTATAACGTATAACGTATAACGTATAACGTATAACGTATAACGTATAACGTATAACGTATAACGTATAACGTATAACGTATAACGTATAACGTATAACGTATAACGTATAACGTATAACGTATAACGTATAACGTATAACGTATAACGTATAACGTATAACGTATAACGTATAACGTATAACGTATAACGTATAACGTATAACGTATAACGTATAACGTATAACGTATAACGTATAACGTATAACGTATAACGTATAACGTATAACGTATAACGTATAACGTATAACGTATAACGTATAACGTATAACGTATAACGTATAACGTATAACGTATAACGTATAACGTATAACGTATAACGTATAACGTATAACGTATAACGTATAACGTATAACGGATAACGTATAACGTATAACGTATATCGTATAACGTATAACGTATAACGTATAAAGTATAAAGTATAACGTTAAACATATAACTTATAACGTATAGCGTTTAACGTTAAACATATAGCGTATAACGTATAACGTATAACGTATAACGTATAACGTATAACGTATAACGTATAACGTATAACGTATAACGTATAACGTATAACGTATAACGTATAACGTATAACGTATAACGTATAACGTATAACGTATAACGTATAACGTATAACGTATAACGTATAACGTATAACGTATAACGTATAACGTATAACGTATAACGTATAACGTATAACGTATAACGTATAACGTATAACGTATAACGTATAACGTATAACGTATAACGTATAACGTATAACGTATAACGTATAACGTATAACGTATAAACGTATAACGTATAACGTATAACGTATAACGTATAACGTATAACGTATAACGTATAACGTATAACGTATAACGTATAACGTATAACGTATAACGTATAACGTATAACGTATAACGTATAACGTATAACGTATAACGTATAACGTATAACGTATAACGTATAACGTATAACGTATAACGTATAACGTATAACGTATAACGTATAACGTATAACGTAAACGTATAACGTATAACGTATAACGTATAACGTATAACGTATAACGTATAACGTATAACGTATAACGTATAACGTATAACGTATAACGTATAACGTATAACGTATAACGTATAACGTATAACGTATAACGTATAACGTATAACGTATAACGTATAACGTATAACGTATAACGTTAAACATATAACTTATAACGTATAGCGTTTAACGTTAAACATATAGCGTATAACGTATAACGTATAACGTATAACGTATAACGTATAACGTATACGTATAACGTATAACGTATAACGTATAACGTATAACGTATAACGTATAACGTATAACGTATAACGTATAACGTATAACGTATAACGTATAACGTATAACGTATAACGTATAACGTATAACGTATAACGTATAACGTATAACGTATAACGTATAACGTATAACGTATAACGTATAACGTATAACGTATAACGTATAACGTATAACGTATAACGTATAACGTATAACGTATAACGTATAACGTATAACGTATAACGTATAACGTATAACGTATAACGTATAACGTATAACGTATAACGTATAACGTATAACGTATAACGTATAACGTATAACGTATAACGTATAACGTATAACGTATAACGTATAACGTATAACGTATAACGTATAACGTATAACGTATAACGTATAACGTATAACGTATAACGTATAACGTATAACGTATAACGTATAACGTATAACGTATAACGTATAACGTATAACGTATAACGTATAACGTATAACGTATAACGTATAACGTATAACGTATAACGTATAACGTATAACGTATAACGTATAACGTATAACGTATAACGTATAACGTATAACGTATAACGTATAACGTATAACGTATAACGTATAACGTATAACGTATAACGTATAACGTATAACGTATAACGTATAACGTATAACGTATAACGTATAACGTATAACGTATAACGTATAACGTATAACGTATAACGTATAACGTATAACGTATAACGTATAACGTATAACGTATAACGTATAACGTATAACGTATAACGTATAACGTATAACGTATAACGTATAACGTATAACGTATAACGTATAACGTATAACGTATAACGTATAACGTATAACGTATAACGTATAACGTATAACGTATAACGTATAACGTATAACGTATAACGTATAACGTATAACGTATAACGTATAACGTATAACGTATAACGTATAACGTATAACGTATAACGTATAACGTATAACGTATAACGTATAACGTATAACGTATAACGTATAACGTATAACGTGTAACGTATAACGTGTAACGTGTAACGTGTAACGTATAACGTATAACGTGTAACGTCTAACGTGTAACGTATAACGTGTAACGTATAACGTATAACGTATAACGTATAACGTATAACGTATAACGTATAACGTATAACGTATAACGTATAACGTATAACGGATAACGTATAACGTATATCGTATAACGTATAACGTATAACGTATAAAGTATAAAGTATAACGTTAAACATATAACTTATAACGTATAGCGTTTAACGTTAAACATATAGCGTATAACGTATAACGTATAACGTATAACGTATAACGTATAACGTATAACGTATAACGTATAACGTATAACGTATAACGTATAACGTATAACGGATAACGTATAACGTATATCGTAT
This sequence comes from Lasioglossum morio, assembly GCA_916610235.2. NCBI lineage: Eukaryota > Metazoa > Arthropoda > Insecta > Hymenoptera > Halictidae > Lasioglossum > Lasioglossum morio. The sequence goes on along the minus strand of CAKAJA020000365.1, from coordinate 57,736 downwards.
AACGTATAACGTATAACGTATAAAGTATAAAGTATAACGTTAAACATATAACTTATAACGTATAGCGTTTAACGTTAAACATATAGCGTATAACGTATAACGTATAACGTATAACGTATAACGTATAACGTATAACGTATAACGTATAACGTATAACGTATAACGTATAACGTATAACGTATAACGTATAACGTATAACGTATAACGTATAACGTATAACGTATAACGTATAACGTATAACGTATAACGTATAACGTATAACGTATAACGTATAACGTATAACGTATAACGTATAACGTATAACGTATAACGTATAACGTATAACGTATAACGTATAACGTATAACGTATAACGTATAACGTATAACGTATAACGTATAACGTATAACGTATAACGTATAACGTATAACGTATAACGTATAACGTATAACGTATAACGTATAACGTATAACGTATAACGTATAACGTATAACGTATAACGTATAACGTATAACGTATAACGTATAACGTATAACGTATAACGTATAACGTATAACGTATAACGTATAACGTATAACGTATAACGTATAACGTATAACGTATAACGTATAACGTATAACGTATAACGTATAACGTATAACGTATAACGTATAACGTATAACGTATAACGTATAACGTATAACGTATAACGTATAACGTATAACGTATAACGTATAACGTATAACGTATAACGTATAACGTATAACGTATAACGTATAACGTATAACGTATAACGTATAACGTATAACGTATAACGTATAACGTATAACGTATAACGTATAACGTATAACGTATAACGTATAACGTATAACGTATAACGTATAACGTATAACGTATAACGTATAACGTATAACGTATAACGTATAACGTATAACGTATAACGTATAACGTATAACGTATAACGTATAACGTATAACGTATAACGTATAACGTATAACGTATAACGTATAACGTATAACGTATAACGTATAACGTATAACGTATAACGTATAACGTATAACGTATAACGTATAACGTATAACGTATAACGTATAACGTATAACGTATAACGTATAACGTATAACGTATAACGTATAACGTATAACGTATAACGTATAACGTATAACGTATAACGTATAACGTATAACGTATAACGTATAACGTATAACGTATAACGTATAACGTATAACGTATAACGTATAACGTATAACGTATAACGTATAACGTATAACGTATAACGTATAACGTATAACGTATAACGTATAACGTATAACGTATAACGTATAACGTATAACGTATAACGTATAACGTATAACGTATAACGTATAACGTATAACGTATAACGTATAACGTATAACGTTAAACATATAACTTATAACGTATAGCGTTTAACGTTAAACATATAGCGTATAACGTATAACGTATAACGTATAACGTATAACGTATAACGTATAACGTATAACGTATAACGTATAACGTATAACGTATAACGTATAACGTATAACGTATAACGTATAACGTATAACGTATAACGTATAACGTATAACGTATAACGTATAACGTATAACGTATAACGTATAACGTATAACGTATAACGTATAACGTATAACGTATAACGTATAACGTATAACGTATAACGTATAACGTATAACGTATAACGTATAACGTATAACGTATAACGTATAACGTATAACGTATAACGTATAACGTATAACGTATAACGTATAACGTATAACGTATAACGTATAACGTATAACGTATAACGTATAACGTATAACGTATAACGTATAACGTATAACGTATAACGTATAACGTATAACGTATAACGTATAACGTATAACGTATAACGTATAACGTATAACGTATAACGTATAACGTATAACGTATAACGTATAACGTATAACGTATAACGTATAACGTATAACGTATAACGTATAACGTATAACGTATAACGTATAACGTATAACGTATAACGTATAACGTATAACGTATAACGTATAACGTATAACGTATAACGTATAACGTATAACGTATAACGTGTAACGTGTAACGCGTAACGTGTAACGTATAACGTATAACGTATAACGTATAACGTATAACGTGTAACGTATAACGTGTAACGTGTAACGTGTAACGTATAACGTATAACGTGTAACGTCTAACGTGTAACGTATAACGTGTAACGTATAACGTATAACGTATAACGTATAACGTATAACGTATAACGTATAACGTATAACGTATAACGTATAACGTATAACGGATAACGTATAACGTATATCGTATAACGTATAACGTATAACGTATAAAGTATAAAGTATAACGTTAAACATATAACTTATAACGTATAGCGTTTAACGTTAAACATATAGCGTATAACGTATAACGTATAACGTATAACGTATAACGTATAACGTATGACGTATAACGTATAACGTATAACGTATAACGTATAACGTATAACGGATAACGTATAACGTATATCGTATAACGTATAACGTATAACGTATAAAGTATAAAGTATAACGTTAAACATATAACTTATAACGTATAGCGTTTAACGTTAAACATATAGCGTATAACGTATAACGTATAACGTATAACGTATAACGTATAACGTATAACGTATAACGTATAACGTATAACGTATAACGTATAACGTATAACGTATAACGTATAACGTATAACGTATAACGTATAACGTATAACGTATAACGTATAACGTATAACGTATAACGTATAACGTATAACGTATAACGTATAACGTATAACGTATAACGTATAACGTATAACGTATAACGTATAACGTATAACGTATAACGTATAACGTATAACGTATAACGTATAACGTATAACGTATAACGTATAACGTATAACGTATAACGTATAACGTATAACGTATAACGTATAACGTATAACGTATAACGTATAACGTATAACGTATAACGTATAACGTATAACGTATAACGTATAACGTATAACGTATAACGTATAACGTATAACGTATAACGTATAACGTATAACGTATAACGTATAACGTATAACGTATAACGTATAACGTATAACGTATAACGTATAACGTATAACGTATAACGTATAACGTATAACGTATAACGTATAACGTATAACGTATAACGTATAACGTATAACGTATAACGTATAACGTATAACGTATAACGTATAACGTATAACGTATAACGTATAACGTATAACGTATAACGTATAACGTATAACGTATAACGTATAACGTATAACGTATAACGTATAACGTATAACGTATAACGTATAACGTATAACGTATAACGTATAACGTATAACGTATAACGTATATCGTATAACGTATAACGTATAACGTATAACGTATAACGTATAACGTATAACGTATAACGTATAACGTATAACGTATAACGTATAACGTATAACGATAACGTATAACGTATAACGTATAACGTATAACGTATAACGTATAACGTATAACGTATAACGTATAACGTATAACGTATAACGTATAACGTATAACGTATAACGTATAACGTATAACGTATAACGTATAACGTATAACGTATAACGTATAACGTATAACGTATAACGTATAACGTATAACGTATAACGTATAACGTATAACGTATAACGTATAACGTATAACGTATAACGTATAACGTATAACGTATATAACGTATAACGTATAACGTATAACGTATAACGTATAACGTATAACGTATAACGGATAACGTATAACGTATAACGTATATCGTATAACGTATAACGTATAACGTATAAAGTATAAAGTATAACGTTAAACATATAACTTATAACGTATAGCGTTTAACGTTAAACATATAGCGTATAACGTATAACGTATAACGTATAACGTATAACGTATAACGTATAACGTATAACGTATAACGTATAACGTATAACGTATAACGTATAACGTATAACGTATAACGTATAACGTATAACGTATAACGTATGTATAACGTATAACGTATAACGTATAACGTATAACGTATAACGTATAACGTATAACGTATAACGTATAACGTATAACGTATAACGTATAACGTATAACGTATAACGTATAACGTATAACGTATAACGTATAACGTATAACGTAACGTATAACGTATAACGTATAACGTATAACGTATAACGTATAACGTATAACGTATAACGTATAACGTATAACGTATAACGTATAACGTATAACGTATAACGTATAACGTATAACGTATAACGTATAACGTATAACGTATAACGTATAACGTATAACGTATAACGTATAACGTATAACGTATAACGTATAACGTATAACGTATAACGTATAACGTATAACGTATAACGTATAACGTATAACGTATAACGTATAACGTATAACGTATAACGTATAACGTATAACGTATAACGTATAACGTATAACGTATAACGTATAACGTATAACGTATAACGTATAACGTATAACGTATAACGTATAACGTATAACGTATAACGTATAACGTATAACGTATAACGTATAACGTATAACGTTAAACATATAACTTATAACGTATAGCGTTTAACGTTAAACATATAGCGTATAACGTATAACGTATAACGTATAACGTATAACGTATAACGTATAACGTATAACGTATAACGTATAACGTATAACGTATAACGTATAACGTATAACGTATAACGTATAACGTATAACGTATAACGTATAACGTATAACGTATAACGTATAACGTATAACGTATAACGTATAACGTATAACGTATAACGTATAACGTATAACGTATAACGTATAACGTATAACGTATAACGTATAACTAACGTATAACGTATAACGTATAACGTATAACGTATAACGTATAACGTATAACGTATAACGTATAACGTATAACGTATAACGTATAACGTATAACGTATAACGTATAACGTATAACGTATAACGTATAACGTATAACGTATAACGTATAACGTATAACGTATAACGTATAACGTATAACGTATAACGTATAACGTATAACGTATAACGTATAACGTATAACGTATAACGTATAACGTATAACGTATAACGTATAACGTATAACGTATAACGTATAACGTATAACGTATAACGTATAACGTATAACGTATAACGTATAACGTATAACGTATAACGTATAACGTATAACGTATAACGTATAACGTATAACGTATAACGTATAACGTATAACGTATAACGTATAACGTATAACGTATAACGTATAACGTATAACGTATAACGTATAACGTATAACGTATAACGTATAACGTATAACGTATAACGTATAACGTATAACGTATAACGTATAAACGTATAACGTATAACGTATAACGTATAACGTATAACGTATAACGTATAACGTATAACGTATAACGTATAACGTATAACGTATAACGTATAACGTATAACGTATAACGTATAACGTATAACGTATAACGTATAACGTATAACGTATAACGTATAACGTATAACGTATAACGTATAACGTATAACGTATAACGTATAACGTATAACGTATAACGTATAACATAACGTATAACGTATAACGTATAACGTATAACGTATAACGTATAACGTATAACGTATAACGTATACTGTATAACGTATAACGTATAACGTATAACGTATAACGTATAACGTATAACGTGTAACGTATAACGTGTAACGTGTAACGTGTAACGTATAACGTATAACGTGTAACGTCTAACGTGTAACGTATAACGTGTAACGTATAACGTATAACGTATAACGTATAACGTATAACGTATAACGTATAACGTATAACGTATAACGTATAACGTATAACGTATAACGTATAACGGATAACGTATAACGTATATCGTATAACGTATAACGTATAACGTATAAAGTATAAAGTATAACGTTAAACATATAACTTATAACGTATAGCGTTTAACGTTAAACATATAGCGTATAACGTATAACGTATAACGTATAACGTATAACGTATAACGTATAACGTATAACGTATAACGTATAACGTATAACGTATAACGTATAACGGATAACGTATAACGTATATCGTATAACGTATAACGTATAACGTATAAAGTATAAAGTATAACGTTAAACATATAACTTATAACGTATAGCGTTTAACGTTAAACATATAGCGTATAACGTATAACGTATAACGTATAACGTATAACGTATAACGTATAACGTATAACGTATAACGTATAACGTATAACGTATAACGTATAACGTATAACGTATAACGTATAACGTATAACGTATAACGTATAACGTATAACGTATAACGTATAACGTATAACGTATAACGTATAACGTATAACGTATAACGTATAACGTATAACGTATAACGTATAACGTATAACGTATAACGTATAACGTATAACGTATAACGTATAACGTATAACGTATAACGTATAACGTATAACGTATAACGTATAACGTATAACGTATAACGTATAACGTATAACGTATAACGTATAACGTATAACGTATAACGTATAACGTATAACGTATAACGTATAACGTATAACGTATAACGTATAACGTATAACGTATAACGTATAACGTATAACGTATAACGTATAACGTATAACGTATAACGTATAACGTATAACGTATAACGTATAACGTATAACGTATAACGTATAACGTATAACGTATAACGTATAACGTATAACGTATAACGTATAACGTATAACGTATAACGTATAACGTATAACGTATAACGTATAACGTATAACGTATAACGTATAACGTATAACGTATAACGTATAACGTATAACGTATAACGTATAACGTATAACGTATAACGTATAACGTATAACGTATAACGTATAACGTATAACGTATAACGGATAACGTATAACGTATATCGTATAACGTATAACGTATAACGTATAAAGTATAAAGTATAACGTTAAACATATAACTTATAACGTATAGCGTTTAACGTTAAACATATAGCGTATAACGTATAACGTATAACGTATAACGTATAACGTATAACGTATAACGTATAACGTATAACGTATAACGTATAACGTATAACGTATAACGTATAACGTATAACGTATAACGTATAACGTATAACGTATAACGTATAACGTATAACGTATAACGTATAACGTATAACGTATAACGTATAACGTATAACGTATAACGTATAACGTATAACGTATAACGTATAACGTATAACGTATAACGTATAACGTATAACGTATAACGTATAACGTATAACGTATAACGGATAACGTATAACGTATATCGTATAACGTATAACGTATAACGTATAAAGTATAAAGTATAACGTTAAACATATAACTTATAACGTATAGCGTTTAACGTTAAACATATAGCGTATAACGTATAACGTATAACGTATAACGTATAACGTATAACGTATAACGTATAACGTATAACGTATAACGTATAACGTATAACGTATAACGTATAACGTATAACGTATAACGTATAACGTATAACGTATAACGTATAACGTATAACGTATAACGTATAACGTATAACGTATAACGTATAACGTATAACGTATAACGTATAACGTATAACGTATAACGTATAACGTATAACGTATAACGTATAACGTATAACGTATAACGTATAACGTATAACGTATAACGTATAACGTATAACGTATAACGTATAACGTATAACGTATAACGTATAACGTATAACGTATAACGTATAACGTATAACGTATAACGTATAACGTATAACGTATAACGTATAACGTATAACGTATAACGTATAACGTATAACGTATAACGTATAACGTATAACGTATAACGTATAACGTATAACGTATAACGTATAACGTATAACGTATAACGTATAACGTATAACGTATAACGTATAACGTATAACGTATAACGTATAACGTATAACGTATAACGTATAACGTATAACGTATAACGTATAACGTATAACGTATAACGTATAACGTATAACGTATAACGTATAACGTATAACGTATAACGTATAACGTATAACGTATAACGTATAACGTATAACGTATAACGTATAACGTATAACGTATAACGTATAACGTATAACGTATAACGTATAACGTATAACGTATAACGTATAACGTATAACGTATAACGTATAACGTATAACGTATAACGTATAACGTATAACGTATAACGTATAACGTATAACGTATAACGTATAACGTATAACGTATAACGTATAACGTATAACGTATAACGTATAACGTATAACGTATAACGTATAACGTATAACGTATAACGTATAACGTATAACGTATAACGTATAACGTATAACGTATAACGTATAACGTATAACGTATAACGTATAACGTATAACGTATAACGTATAACGTATAACGTATAACGTATAACGTATAACGTATAACGTATAACGTATAACGTATAACGTATAACGTATAACGTATAACGTATAACGTATAACGTATAACGTATAACGTATAACGTATAACGTATAACGTATAACGTATAACGTATAACGTATAACGTATAACGTATAACGTATAACGTATAACGTATAACGTATAACGTATAACGTATAACGTATAACGTATAACGTATAACGTATAACGTATATCGTATAACGTATAACGTATAACGTATAAAGTATAAAGTATAACGTTAAACATATAACTTATAACGTATAGCGTTTAACGTTAAACATATAGCGTATAACGTATAACGTATAACGTATAACGTATAACGTATAACGTATAACGTATAACGTATAACGTATAACGTATAACGTATAACGTATAACGTATAACGTATAACGTATAACGTATAACGTATAACGTATAACGTATAACGTATAACGTGTAACGTGTAACGCGTAACGTGTAACGTATAACGTATAACGTATAACGTATAACGTATAACGTGTAACGTATAACGTGTAACGTGTAACGTGTAACGTATAACGTATAACGTGTAACGTCTAACGTGTAACGTATAACGTGTAACGTATAACGTATAACGTATAACGTATAACGTATAACGTATAACGTATAACGTATAACGTATAACGTATAACGTATAACGTATAACGGATAACGTATAACGTATATCGTATAACGTATAACGTATAACGTATAAAGTATAAAGTATAACGTTAAACATATAACTTATAACGTATAGCGTTTAACGTTAAACATATAGCGTATAACGTATAACGTATAACGTATAACGTATAACGTATAACGTATAACGTATAACGTATAACGTATAACGTATAACGTATAACGTATAACGGATAACGTATAACGTATATCGTATAACGTATAACGTATAACGTATAAAGTATAAAGTATAACGTTAAACATATAACTTATAACGTATAGCGTTTAACGTTAAACATATAGCGTATAACGTATAACGTATAACGTATAACGTATAACGTATAACGTATAACGTATAACGTATAACGTATAACGTATAACGTATAACGTATAACGTATAACGTATAACGTATAACGTATAACGTATAACGTATAACGTATAACGTATAACGTATATCGTATAACGTATAACGGGTAACGTATAAAGTATAAAGTATAACGTTAAACATATAACTTATAACGTATAGCGTTTAACGTTAAACATATAGCGTATAACGTATAACGTATAACGTATAACGTATAACGTATAACGTATAACGTATAACGTATAACGTATAACGTATAACGTATAACGTATAACGTATAACGTATAACGTATAACGTATAACGTATAACGTATAACGTATAACGTATAACGTATAACGTATAACGTATAACGTATAACGTATAACGTATAACGTATAACGTATAACGTATAACGTATAACGTATAACGTATAACGTATAACGTATAACGTATAACGTATAACGAATAACGTGTAACGTGTAACGTATAACGTGTAACGTATAACGTATAACGTATAACGTATAACGTGTAACGTGTAACGTATAACGTGTAACGTGTAACGTATAACGTATAACGTATAACGTATAACGTGTAACGTGTAACGTATAACGTGTAACGTATAACGTATAACGTATAACGTATAACGTGTAACGTGTAACGTATAACGTATAACGTGTAACGTGTAACGTATAACGTATAACGTGTAACGTCTAACGTGTAACGTATAACGTGTAACGTATAACGTATAACGTATAACGTATAACGTATAACGGATAACGTATAACGTATATCGTATAACGTATAACGTATAACGTATAAAGTATAAAGTATAACGTATAACGTATAACGTATAACGGATAACGTATAACGTATATCGTATAACGTATAACGTATAACGTATAAAGTATAAAGTATAACGTTAAACATATAACTTATAACGTATAGCGTTTAACGTTAAACATATAGCGTATAACGTATAACGTATAACGTATAACGTATAACGTATAACGTATAACGTATAACGTATAACGTATAACGTATAACGTATAACGTATAACGTATAACGTATAACGTATAACGTATAACGTATAACGTATAACGTATAACGTATAACGTATAACGTATAACGTATAACGTATAACGTATAACGTATAACGTATAACGTATAACGTATAACGTATAACGTATAACGTATAACGTATAACGTATAACGTATAACATATAACGTATAACGTATAACGTATAACGTATAACGTATAACGTATAACGTATAACGTATAACGTATAACGTATAACGTATAACGTATAACGTATAACGTATAACGTATAACGTATAACGTATAACGTATAACGTATAACGTATAACGTGTAACGTGTAACGTATAACGTGTAACGTATAACGTATAACGTATAACGTATAACGTATAACGTGTAACGTATAACGTGTAACGTGTAACGTATAACGTATAACGTGTAACGTCTAACGTGTAACGTATAACGTGTAACGTTCAACGTATAACGTATAACGTATAACGTATAACGTATAACGGATAACGTATAACGTATCTCGTATAACGTATAACGTATAACGTATAAAGTATAAAGTATAACGTTAAACATATAACTTATAACGTATAGCGTTTAACGTTAAACATATAGCGTATAACGTATAACGTATAACGTATAACGTATAACGTATAACGTATAACGTATAACGTATAACGTATAACGTATAACGTGTAACGTATAACGTATAACGTATAACGTATAACGTATAACGGATAACGTATAACGTATATCGTATAACGTATAACGTATAACGTATAAAGTATAAAGTATAACGTTAAACATATAACTTATAACGTATAGCGTTTAACGTTAAACATATAGCGTATAACGTATAACGTATAACGTATAACGTATAACGTATAACGTATAACGTATAACGTATAACGTATAACGTATAACGTATAACGTATAACGTATAACGTATAACGTATAACGTATAACGTATAACGTATAACGTATAACGTATAACGTATAACGTATAACGTATAACGTATAACGTATAACGTATAACGTATAACGTGTAACGTGTAACGTATAACGTGTAACGTATAACGTATAACGTATAACGTATAACGTATAACGTGTAACGTATAACGTGTAACGTGTAACGTATAACGTATAACGTATAACGTATAACGTGTAACGTGTAACGTGTAACGTATAACGTGTAACGTATAACGTATAACGTATAACGTATAACGTATAACGTGTAACGTATAACGTGTAACGTGTAACGTATAACGTATAACGTGTAACGTCTAACGTGTAACGTATAACGTGTAACGTATAACGTATAACGTATAACGTATAACGTATAACGGATAACGTATAACGTATATCGTATAACGTATAACGTATAACGTATAAAGTATAAAGTATAAAGTATAACGTATAACGTATAACGTATAACGTATAACGGATAACGTATAACGTATATCGTATAACGTATAACGTATAACGTATAAAGTATAAAGTATAACGTTAAACATATAACTTATAACGTATAGCGTTTAACGTTAAACATATAGCGTATAACGTATAACGTATAACGTATAACGTATAACGTATAACGTATAACGTATAACGTATAACGTATAACGTATAACGTATAACGTATAACGTATAACGTATAACGTATAACGTATAACGTATAACGTATAACGTATAACGTATAACGTATAACGTATAACGTATAACGTATAACGTATAACGTATAACGTATAACGTATAACGTATAACGTATAACGTATAACGTATAACGTATAACGTATAACGTATAACGTATAACGTATAACGTATAACGTATAACGTATTACGTATAACGTATAACGTATAACGTATAACGTATAACGTATAACGTATAACGTATAACGTATAACGTATAACGTATAACGTATAACGTATAACGTATAACGTATAACGTATAACGTATAACGTATAACGTATAACGTATAACGTATAACGTATAACGTATAACGTATAACGTATAACGTATAACGTATAACGTATAACGTATAACGTATATCGTATAACGTCTAACGTCTAACGTATAACGTATAACGTATAACGTATAACGTATAACGTATAACGTATAACGTATAACGTATAACGTATAACGTATAACGTATAACGTATAACGTATAACGTATAACGTATAACGTATAACGTATAACGTATAACGTATAACGTATAACGTATAACGTATAACGTATAACGTATAACGTATAACGTATAACGTATAACGTATAACGTATAACGTATAACGTATAAGGTATAACGTATAACGTATAACGTATAACGTATAACGTATAACGTATAACGTATAACGTATAACGTATAACGTATAACGTATAACGTATAACGTATAACGTATAACGTATAACGTATAACGTATAACGTATAACGTATAACGTATAACGTATAACGTATAACGTATAACGTATAACGTATAACGTATAACGTATAACGTATAACGTATAACGTATAACGTATAACGTATAACGTATAACGGATAACGTATAACGTATATCGTATAACGTATAACGTATAACGTATAAAGTATAAAGTATAACGTTAAACATATAACTTATAACGTATAGCGTTTAACGTTAAACATATAGCGTATAACGTATAACGTATAACGTATAACGTATAACGTATAACGTATAACGTATAACGTATAACGTATAACGTATAACGTATAACGTATAACGTATAACGTATAACGTATAACGTATAACGTATAACGTATAACGTATAACGTATAACGTATAACGTATAACGTATAACGTATAACGTATAACGTATAACGTATAACGTATAACGTATAACGTATAACGTATAACGTATAACGTATAACGTATAACGTATAACGTATAACGTATAACGTATAACGTATAACGTATAACGTATAACGTATAACGTATAACGTATAACGTATAACGTATAACGTATAACGTATAACGTATAACGTATAACGTATAACGTATAACGTATAACGTATAACGTATAACGTATAACGTATAACGTATAACGTATAACGTATAACGTATAACGTATAACGTATAACGTATAACGTATAACGTATAACGTATAACGTATAACGTATAACGTATAACGTATAACGTATAACTTATAACGTATAACGTATAACGTATAACGTATAACGTATAACGTATAACGTATAACGTATAACGTATAACGTATAACGTATAACGTATAACGTATAACGTATAACGTATAACGTATAACGTATAACGTATAACGTATAACGTATAACGTATAACGTATAACGTATAACGTATAACGTATAACGTATAACGTATAACGTATAACGTATAACGGATAACGTATAACGTATATCGTATAACGTATAACGTATAACGTATAAAGTATAAAGTATAACGTTAAACATATAACTTATAACGTATAGCGTTTAACGTTAAACATATAGCGTATAACGTATAACGTATAACGTATAACGTATAACGTATAACGTATAACGTATAACGTATAACGTATAACGTATAACGTATAACGTATAACGTATAACGTATAACGTATAACGTATAACGTATAACGTATAACGTATAACGTATAACGTATAACGTATAACGTATAACGTATAACGTATAACGTATAACGTATAACGTATAACGTATAACGTATAACGTATAACGTATAACGTATAACGTATAACGTATAACGTATAACGTATAACGTATAACGTATAACGTATAACGTATAACGTATAACGTATAACGTATAACGTATAACGTATAACGTATAACGTATAACGTATAACGTATAACGTATAACGTATAACGTATAACGTATAACGTATAACGTATAACGTATAACGTATAACGTATAACGTATAACGTATAACGTATAACGTATAACGTATAACGTATAACGTATAACGTATAACGTATAACGTATAACGTATAACGTATAACGTATAACGTATAACGTATAACGTATAACGTATAACGTATAACGTATAACGTATAACGTATAACGTATAACGTGTAACGTGTAACGTATAACGTGTAACGTCTAACGTATAACGTATAACGTATAACGGGTAACGTATAACGTGTAACGTGTAACGTATAACGTATAACGTATAACGTGTAACGTGTAACGTATAACGTGTAACGTATAACGTATAACGTATAACGTATAACGTATAACGTGTAACGTATAACGTGTAACGTGTAACGTATAACGTATAACGTGTAACGTCTAACGTGTAACGTATAACGTGTAACGTATAACGTATAACGTATAACGTATAACGTATAACGGATAACGTATAACGTATATCGTATAACGTATAACGTATAACGTATAAAGTATAAAGTATAACGTATAACGTATAACGTATAACGTATAACGTATAACGTATAACGTATAACGTATAACGTATAACGTATAACGTATAACGTATAACGTATAACGTATAACGTATAACGTATAACGTATAACGTATAACGTATAACGTATAACGTATAACGTATAACGTATAACGTATAACGTATAACGTATAACGTATAACGTATAACGTATAACGTATAACGTATAACGTATAACGTATAACGTATAACGTATAACGTATAACGTATAACGTATAACGTATAACGTATAACGTATAACGTATAACGTATAACGTATAACGTATAACGTATAACGTATAACGTATAACGTATAACGTATAACGTATAACGTATAACGTATAACGGATAACGTATAACGTATATCGTATAACGTATAACGTATAACGTATAAAGTATAAAGTATAACGTTAAACATATAACTTATAACGTATAGCGTTTAACGTATAACGTATAACGTATAACGTATAACGTATAACGTATAACGTATAACGTATAACGTATAACGTATAACGTATAACGTATAACGTATAACGTATAACGTATAACGTATAACGTATAACGTATAACGTATAACGTATAACGTATAACGTATAACGTATAACGTATAACGTATAACGTATAACGTATAACGTATAACGTATAACGTATAACGTATAACGCATAACGTGTAACGTATAACGTATAACGTATAACGTATAACGTATAACGTATAACGTATAACGTATAACGTATAACGTATAACGTATAACGTATAACGTATAACGTATAACGTATAACGTATAACGTATAACGTATAACGTATAACGTATAACGTATAACGTATAACGTATAACGTGTAACGTGTAACGTCTAACGTATAACGTATAACGTATAACGGGTAACGTATAAAGTATAAAGTATAACGTTAAACATATAACTTATAACGTATAGCGTTTAACGTTAAACATATAGCGTATAACGTATAACGTATAACGTATAACGTATAACGTATAACGTATAACGTATAACGTATAACGTATAACGTATAACGTGTAACGTATAACGTATAACGTATAACGTATAACGTATAACGGATAACGTATAACGTATATCGTATAACGTATAACGTATAACGTATAAAGTATAAAGTATAACGTTAAACATATAACTTATAACGTATAGCGTTTAACGTTAAACATATAGCGTATAACGTATAACGTATAACGTATAACGTATAACGTATAACGTATAACGTATAACGTATAACGTATAACGTATAACGTATAACGTATAACGTATAACGTATAACGTATAACGTATAACGTATAACGTATAACGTATAACGTATAACGTATAACGTATAACGTATAACGTATAACGTATAACGTATAACGTATAACGTATAACGTATAACGTATAACGTATAACGTATAACGTATAACGTATAACGTATAACGTATAACGTATAACGTATAACGTATAACGAATAACGTGTAACGTGTAACGTATAACGTGTAACGTATAACGTATAACGTATAACGTATAACGTGTAACGTGTAACGTATAACGTGTAACGTGTAACGTATAACGTATAACGTATAACGTATAACGTGTAACGTGTAACGTATAACGTGTAACGTATAACGTATAACGTATAACGTATAACGTGTAACGTGTAACGTATAACGTATAACGTGTAACGTCTAACGTGTAACGTATAACGTGTAACGTATAACGTATAACGTATAACGTATAACGTATAACGGATAACGTATAACGTATATCGTATAACGTATAACGTATAACGTATAAAGTATAAAGTATAACGTATAACGTATAACGTATAACGGATAACGTATAACGTATATCGTATAACGTATAACGTATAACGTATAAAGTATAAAGTATAACGTTAAACATATAACTTATAACGTATAGCGTTTAACGATAAACATATAGCGTATAACGTATAACGTATAACGTATAACGTATAACGTATAACGTATAACGTATAACGTATAACGTATAACGTATAACGTATAACGTATAACGTATAACGTATAACGTATAACGTATAACGTATAACGTATAACGTATAACGTATAACGTATAACGTATAACGTATAACGTATAACGTATAACGTATAACGTATAACGTATAACGTATAACGTATAACGTATAAGGTATAACGTATAACGTATAAGGTATAACGTATAACGTATAACGTATAACGTATAACGTATAACGTATAACGTATAACGTATAACGTATAACGTATAACGTATAACGTATAACGTATAACGTATAACGTATAACGTATAACGTATAACGTATAACGTATAACGTATAACGTATAACGTATAACGTATAACGTATAACGTATAACGTATAACGTATAACGTATAACGTATAACGTATAACGTATAACGTATAACGTATAACGTATAACGTATAACGTATAACGTATAACGTATAACGTATAACGTATAACGTATAACGTATAACGTATAACGTATAACGTATAACGTATAACGTATAACGTATAACGTATAACGTATGACGTATAACGTATAACGTATAACGTATAACGTATAACGTGTAACGTGTAACGTATAACGTGTAACGTATAACGTATAACGTATAACGTATAACGTATAACGTATAACGTGTAACGTATAACGTGTAACGTGTAACGTATAACGTGTAACGTGTAACGTGTAACGTATAACGTATAACGTATAACGTATAACGTATAACGTATAACGTATAACGTATAACGTATAACGTATAACGTATAACGTATAACGTATAACGTATAACGTATAACGTATAACGTATAACGTATAACGTATAACGTATAACGTATAACGTATAACGTATAACGTATAACGTATAACGTATAACGTATAACGTATAACGTATAACGTATAACGTATAACGTATAACGTATAACGTATAACGTATAACGTATAACGTATAACGTATAACGTATAACGTATAACGTATAACGTATAACGTATAACGTATAACGTAAACGTATAACGTATAACGTGTAACGTGTAACGTATAACGTGTAACGTATAACGTATAACGTATAACGTATAACGTATAACGTGTAACGTATAACGTGTAACGTGTAACGTATAACGTATAACGTGTAACGTCTAACGTGTAACGTATAACGTGTAACGTTTAACGTATAACGTATAACGTATAACGTATAACGTATAACGGATAACGTATAACGTATCTCGTATAACGTATAACGTATAACGTATAAAGTATAAAGTATAACGTTAAACATATAACTTATAACGTATAGCGTTTAACGTTAAACATATAGCGTATAACGTATAACGTATAACGTATAACGTATAACGTATAACGTATAACGTATAACGTATAACGTATAACGTATAACGTGTAACGTATAACGTATAACGTATAACGTATAACGTATAACGGATAACGTATAACGTATATCGTATAACGTATAACGTATAACGTATAAAGTATAAAGTATAACGTTAAACATATAACTTATAACGTATAGCGTTTAACGTTAAACATATAGCGTATAACGTATAACGTATAACGTATAACGTATAACGTATAACGTATAACGTATAACGTATAACGTATAACGTATAACGTATAACGTATAACGTATAACGTATAACGTATAACGTATAACGTATAACGTATAACGTATAACGTATAACGTATAACGTATAACGTGTAACGTATAACGTGTAACGTGTAACGTATAACGTGTAACGTATAACGTATAACGTATAACGTGTAACGTATAACGTGTAACGTGTAACGTATAACGTATAACGTATAACGTATAACGTGTAACGTGTAACGTATAACGTGTAACGTATAACGTATAACGTATAACGTATAACGTATAACGTGTAACGTATAACGTGTAACGTGTAACGTATAACGTATAACGTGTAACGTCTAACGTGTAACGTATAACGTGTAACGTATAACGTATAACGTATAACGTATAACGTATAACGGATAACGTATAACGTATATCGTATAACGTATAACGTATAACGTATAAAGTATAAAGTATAAAGTATAACGTATAACGTATAACGTATAACGGATAACGTATAACGTATATCGTATAACGTATAACGTATAACGTATAAAGTATAAAGTATAACGTTAAACATATAACTTATAACGTATAGCGTTTAACGATAAACATATAGCGTATAACGTATAACGTATAACGTATAACGTATAACGTATAACGTATAACGTATAACGTATAACGTATAACGTATAACGTATAACGTATAACGTATAACGTATAACGTATAACGTATAACGTATAACGTATAACGTATAACGTATAACGTATAACGTATAACGTATAACGTATAACGTATAACGTATAACGTATAACGTATAACGTATAACGTATAACGTATAACGTATAACGTATAACGTATAACGTATAACGTATAACGTATAACGTATAACGTATAACGTATAACGTATAACGTATAACGTATAACGTATAACGTATAACGTATAACGTATAACGTATAACGTATAACGTATAACTATACGTATAACGTATAACGTATATAACGTATAACGTATAACGTATAACGTATAACGTATAACGTATAACGTATAACGTATAACGTATAACGTATAACGTATAACGTATAACGTATAACGTATAACGTATAACGTATAACGTATAACGTATAACGTATAAAACGTATAACGTATAACGTATAACGTATAACGTATAACGTATAACGTATAACGTATAACGTATAACGTATAACGTATAACGTATAACGTATAACGTAACGTATAACGTATAACGTATAACGTATAACGTATAACGTATAACGTATAACGTATAACGTATAACGTATAACGTATAACGTATAACGTATAACGTATAACGTATAACGTATAACGTATAACGTATAACGTATAACGTATAACGTATAACGTATAACGTATAACGTATAACGTATAACGTATAACGTATAACGTATAACGTATAACGTATAACGTATAACGTATAACGTATAACGTATAACGTATAACGTATAACGTATACGTATAACGTATACGTATAACGTATAACGTATAACGTATAACGTATAACGTATAACGTATAACGTATAACGGATAACGTATAACGTATATCGTATAACGTATAACGTATAACGTATAAAGTATAAAGTATAACGTTAAACATATAACTTATAACGTATAGCGTTTAACGTTAAACATATAGCGTATAACGTATAACGTATAACGTATAACGTATAACGTATAACGTATAACGTATAACGTATAACGTATAACGTATAACGTATAACGTATAACGTATAAACGTATAACGTATAACGTATAACGTATAACGTATAACGTATAACGTATAACGTATAACGTATAACGTATAACGTATAACGTATAACGTATAACGTATAACGTATAACGTATAACGTATAACGTATAACGTATAACGTATAACGTATAACGTATAACGTATAACGTATAACGTATAACGTATAACGTATAACGTATAACGTATAACGTATAACGTATAACGTATAACGTATAACGTATAACGTATAACGTATAACGTATAACGTATAACGTATAACGTATAACGTATAACGTATAACGTATAACGTATAACGTATAACGTATAACGTATAACGTATAACGTATAACGTATAACGTATAACGTATAACGTATAACGTATATAACGTATAACGTATAACGTATAACGTATAACGTATAACGTATAACGTATAACGTAATCGTATAACGTATAACGTATAACGTATAACGTATAACGTATAACGTATAACGTATAACGTATAACGTATAACGTATACGTATAACGTATAACGTATAACGTATAACGTATAACGTATAACGTATAACGTATAACGTATAACGTATAACGTATAACGTATAACGTATAACGTATAACGTATAACGTATAACGTATAACGTATAACGTATAACGTATAACGTATAACGTATAACGTATAACGTATAACGTATAACGTATAACGTATAACGTATAACGTATAACGTATAACGTATAACGTATAACGTATAACGTATAACGTATAACGTATAACGTATAACGTATAACGTATAACGTATAACGTATAACGTATAACGTATAACGTATAACGTATAACGTATAACGTATAACGTATAACGTATAACGTATAACGTATAACGTATAACGTATAACGTATAACGTATAACGTATAACGTATAACGTATAACGTATAACGTATAACGTATAACGTATAACGTATAACGTATAACGTATAACGTATAACGTATAACGTATAACGTATAACGTATAACGTATAACGTATAACGTATAACGTATAACGTATAACGTATAACGTATAACGTATAACGTATAACGTATAACGTATAACGTATAACGTATAACGTATAACGTATAACGTATAACGTATAACGTATAACGTATAACGTATAACGTATAACGTATAACGTATAACGTATAACGTATAACGTATAACGTATAACGTATAACGTATAACGTATAACGTATAACGTATAACGTATAACGTATAACGTATAACGTATAACGTATAACGTATAACGTATAACGTATAACGTATAACGTATAACGTATAACGTATAACGTATAACGTATAACGTATAACGTATAACGTATAACGTATAACGTATAACGTATAACGTATAACGTATAACGTATAACGTATAACGTATAACGTATAACGTATAACGTATAACGTATAACGTATAACGTATAACGTATAACGTATAACGTATAACGTATAACGTATAACGTATAACGTATAACGTATAACGTATAACGTATAACGTATAACGTATAACGTATAACGTATAACGTATAACGTATAACGTATAACGTATAACGTATAACGTATAACGTATAACGTATAACGTATAACGTATAACGTATAACGTATAACGTATAACGTATAACGTATAACGTATAACGTATAACGTATAACGTATAACGTATAACGTATAACGTATAACGTATAACGTATAACGTATAACGTATAACGTATAACGTATAACGTATAACGTATAACGTATACTATAACGTATAACGTATAACGTATAACGTATAACGTATAACGTATAACGTATAACGTATAACGTATAACGTAAACGTATAACGTATAACGTATAACGTATAACGTATAACGTATAACGTATAACGTATAACGTATAACGTATAACGTATAACGTATAACGTATAACGTATAACGTATAACGTATAACGTATAACGTATAACGTATAACGTATAACGTATAACGTATAACGTATAACGTATAACGTATAACGTATAACGTATAACGTATAACGTATAACGTTAACGTATAACGTATAACGTATAACGTATAACGTATAACGTATAACGTAACGTAACGTATAACGTATAACGTATAACGTATAACGTATAACGTATAACGTATAACGTATAACGTATAACGTATAACGTATAACGTATAACGTATAACGTATAACGTATAACGTATAACGTATAACGTATAACGTATAACGTATAACGTATAACGTATAACGTATAACGTATAACGTATAACGTATAACGTATAACGTATAACGTATAACGTATAACGTATAACGTATAAACGTATAACGTATAACGTATAACGTATAACGTAACGTAAACGTATAACGTATAACGTATAACGTATAACGATAACGTATAAACGTATAACGTATAACGTATAACGTATAAACGTATAACGTATAACGTATAACGTATAACGTATAAACGTATAACGTATAACGTATAACGTATAACGGATAGAACGTATAACGTATATCGTATAACGTATAACGTATAACGTATAAAGTATAAAGTATAACGTTAAACATATAACTTATAACGTATAGCGTTTAACGTTAAACATATAGCCGTATAACGTATAACGTATAACGTATAACGTATAACGTATAACGTATAACGTATAACGTATAACGTATAACGTATAACGTATAACGTATAACGTATAACGTATAACGTATAACGTATAACGTATAACGTATAACGTATAACGTATAACGTATAACGTATAACGTATAACGTATAACGTATAACGTATAACGTATAACGTATAACGTATAACGTATAACGTATAACGTATAACGTATAACGTATAACGTATAACGTATAACGTATAACGTATAACGTATAACGTATAACGTATACGTATAACGTATAACGTATAACGTATAACGTATAACGTATAACGTATAACGTATAACGTATAACGTATAACGTATAACGTATAACGTATAACGTATAACGTATAACGTATAACGTATAACGTATAACGTATAACGTATAACGTATAACGTATAACGTATAACGTATAACGTATAACGTATAACGTAGAACGTAGAACGTAGAACGTAGAACGTATAACGTATAACGTAGAACGTATAACGTAGAACGTAGAACGTAGAACGTAGAACGTATAACGTATAACGTAGAACGTAGAACGTAGAACGTATAACGTATAACGTATAACGTAGAACGTAGAACGTAGAACGTAGAACGTAGAACGTAGAACGTAGAACGTAGAACGTAGAACGTAGAACGTAGAACGTAGAACGTAGAACGTAGAACGTATAACGTAGAACGTAGAACGTAGAACGTAGAACGTAGAACGTATAACGTATAACGTAGAACGTAGAACGTATAACGTATAACGTATAACGTATAACGTAGAACGTAGAACGTATAACGTATAACGTATAACGTATAACGTATAACGTATAACGTATAACGTATAACGTATAACGTATAACGTATAACGTATAACGTATAACGTATAACGTATAACGTATAACGTATAACGTATAACGTATAACGTATAACGTATAACGTATAACGTATAACGTATAACGTATAACGTATAACGTATAACGTATAACGTATAACGTATAACGTATAACGTATAACGTATAACGTATAACGTATAACGTATAACGTATAACGTATAACGTATAACGTATAACGTATAACGTATAACGTATAACGTATAACGTATAACGTATAACGTATAACGTATAACGTATAACGTATAACGTATAACGTTTAACGTTAAACATATAGCGTATAACGTATAACGTATAACGTATAACGTATAACGTATAACGTATAACGTATAACGTATAACGTATAACGTATAACGTATAACGTATAACGTATAACGTATAACGTATAACGGATAACGTATAACGTATATCGTATAACGTATAACGTATAACGTATAAAGTATAAAGTATAACGTTAAACATATAACTTATAACGTATAGCGTTTAACGTTAAACATATAGCGTATAACGTATAACGTATAACGTATAACGTATAACGTATAACGTATAACGTATAACGTATAACGTATAACGTATAACGTATAACGTATAACGTATAACGTATAACGTATAACGTATAACGTATAACGTATAACGTATAACGTATAACGTATAACGTATAACGTATAACGTATAACGTATAACGTATAACGTATAACGTATAACGTATAACGTATAACGTATAACGTATAACGTATAACGTATAACGTATAACGTATAACGTATAACGTATAACGTATAACGTATAACGTATAACGTATAACGTATAACGTATAACGTATAACGTATAACGTATAACGTATAACGTATAACGTATAACGTATAACGTATAACGTATAACGTATAACGTATAACGTATAACGTATAACGTATAACGTATAACGTATAACGTATAACGTATAACGTATAACGTATAACGTATAACGTATAACGTATAACGTATAACGTATAACGTATAACGTATAACGTATAACGTATAACGTATAACGTATAACGTATAACGTATAACGTATAACGTATAACGTATAACGTATAACGTATAACGTATAACGTATAACGTATAACGTATAACGTATAACGTATAACGTATAACGTATAACGTATAACGTATAACGTATAACGTATAACGTATAACGTATAACGTATAACGTATAACGTATAACGTAATAACGTATAACGTATAACGTATAACGTATAACGTATAACGTATAACGTATAACGTATAACGTATAACGTATAACGTATAACGTATAACGTATAACGTATAACGTATAACGTATAACGTATAACGTATAACGTATAACGTATAACGTATAACGTATAACGTATAACGTATAACGTATAACGTGTAACGTGTAACGTGGAACGCGTAACGTGTAACGTGTAACGTATAACGTATAACGTATAACGTGTAACGTATAACGTGTAACGTGTAACGTGTAACGTATAACGTATAACGTGTAACGTCTAACGTGTAACGTATAACGTGTAACGTATAACGTATAACGTATAACGTATAACGTATAACGTATAACGTATAACGTATAACGTATAACGTATAACGTATAACGTATAACGGATAACGTATAACGTATATCGTATAACGTATAACGTATAACGTATAAAGTATAAAGTATAACGTTAAACATATAACTTATAACGTATAGCGTTTAACGTTAAACATATAGCGTATAACGTATAACGTATAACGTAACGTATAACGTATAACGTATAACGTATAACGTATAACGTATAACGTATAACGTATAACGTATAACGTATAACGTATAACGGATAACGTATAACGTATATCGTATAACGTATAACGTATAACGTATAAAGTATAAAGTATAACGTTAAACATATAACTTATAACGTATAGCGTTTAACGTTAAACATATAGCGTATAACGTATAACGTATAACGTATAACGTATAACGTATAACGTATAACGTATAACGTATAACGTATAACGTATAACGTATAACGTATAACGTATAACGTATAACGTATAACGTATAACGTATAACGTATAACGTATAACGTATAACGTATAACGTATAACGTATAACGTATAACGTATAACGTATAACGTATAACGTATAACGTATAACGTATAACGTATAACGTATAACGTATAACGTATAACGTATAACGTATAACGTATAACGTATAACGTATAACGTATACGTATAACGTATAACGTATAACGTATAACGTATAACGTATAACGTATAACGTATAACGTATAACGTATAACGTATAACGTATAACGTATAACGTATAACGTATAACGTATAACGTATAACGTATAACGTATAACGTATAACGTATAACGTATAACGTATAACGTATAACGTATAACGTATAACGTATAACGTATAACGTATAACGTATAACGTATAACGTATAACGTATAACGTATAACGTATAACGTATAACGTATAACGTATAACGTATAACGTATAACGTATAACGTATAACGTATAACGTATAACGTATAACGTATAACGTATAACGTATAACGTATAACGTATAACGTATAACGTATAACGTATAACGTATAACGTATAACGTATAACGTATAACGTATAACGTATACGTATAACGTATAACGTATAACGTATAACGTATAACGTATAACGTATAACGTTATAACGTATAACGTATAACGTATAACGTATAACGTATAACGTATAACGTATAACGTATAACGTATAACGTATAACGTAACGTATAACGTATAACGTATAACGTATAACGTATAACGTATAACGTATAACGTATAACGTATAACGTATAACGTATAACGTATAACGTATAACGTATAACGTATAACGTATAACGTATAACGTATAACGTATAACGTATAACGTATAACGTATAACGTATAACGTATAACGTATAACGTATACGTATAACGTATAACGTATAACGTATAACGTATAACGTATAACGTATAACGTATAACGTATAACGTATAACGTATAACGTATAACGTATAACGTATAACGTATAACGTATAACGTATAACGTATAACGTATAACGTATAACGTATAACGTATAACGTATAACGTATAACGTATAACGTATAACGTATAACGTATAACGTATAACGTATAACGTATAACGTATAACGTATAACGTATAACGTATAACGTATAACGTATAACGTATAACGTATAACGTATAACGTATAACGTATAACGTAACGTATAACGTATAACGTATAACGTATAACGTATAACGTATAACGTATAACGTATAACGTATAACGTATAACGTATAACGTATAACGTATAACGTATAACGTATAACGTATAACGTATAACGTATAACGTATAACGTATAACGTATAACGTATAACGTATAACGTATAACGTATAACGTATAACGTATAACGTATAACGTATAACGTATAACGTATAACGTATAACGTATAACGTATAACGTATAACGTATAACGTATAACGTATAACGTATAACGTATAACGTATAACGTATAACGTATAACGTATAACGTATAACGTATAACGTATAACGTATAACGTATAACGTATAACGTATAACGTATAACGTATAACG
This sequence comes from Lasioglossum morio, assembly GCA_916610235.2. Taxonomy (NCBI): domain Eukaryota; kingdom Metazoa; phylum Arthropoda; class Insecta; order Hymenoptera; family Halictidae; genus Lasioglossum; species Lasioglossum morio. The sequence continues at coordinate 30,315 of CAKAJA020000365.1, read as the reverse complement.
TATAACGTATAACGTATAACGTATAACGTATAACGTATAACGTATAACGTATAACGTATACGTATAACGTATAACGTATAACGTATAACGTATAACGTATAACGTATAACGTATAACGTATAACGTATAACGTATAACGTATAACGTATAACGTATAACGTATAACGTATAACGTATAACGTATAACGTATAACGTATAACGTATAACGTATAACGTATAACGTATAACGTATAACGTATAACGTATAACGTATAACGTATAACGTATAACGTATAACGTATAACGTATAACGTATAACGTATAACGTATAACGTATAACGTATAACGTATAACGTATAACGTATAACGTATAACGTATAACGTATAACGTATAACGTATAACGTATAACGTATAACGTATAACGTATAACGTAAGTAACGTATAACGTATAACGTATAACGTATAACGTGTAACGTGTAACGCGTAACGCGTAACGTGTAACGTATAACGTATAACGTATAACGTATAACGTGTAACGTATAACGTGTAACGTGTAACGTGTAACGTATAACGTATAACGTGTAACGTCTAACGTGTAACGTATAACGTGTAACGTATAACGTATAACGTATAACGTATAACGTATAACGTATAACGTATAACGTATAACGTATAACGTATAACGGATAACGTATAACGTATATCGTATAACGTATAACGTATAACGTATAAAGTATAAAGTATAACGTTAAACATATAACTTATAACGTATAGCGTTTAACGTTAAACATATAGCGTATAACGTATAACGTATAACGTGTAACGTGTAACGTATAACGTGTAACGTGTAACGTATAACGTGTAACGTATAACGTGTAACGTATAACGTATAACGTATAACGTATAACGTATAACGTGTAACGTATAACGTGTAACGTGTAACGTATAACGTATAACGTGTAACGTCTAACGTGTAACGTATAACGTGTAACGTATAACGTATAACGTATAACGTATAACGGATAACGTATAACGTATATCGTATAACGTATAACGTATAACGTATAAAGTATAAAGTATAACGTTAAACATATAACTTATAACGTATAGCGTTTAACGTTAAACATATAGCGTATAACGTATAACGTATAACGTATAACGTATAACGTATAACGTATAACGTATAACGTATAACGTATAACGTATAACGTATAACGGATAACGTATAACGTATATCGTATAACGTATAACGTATAACGTATAAAGTATAAAGTATAACGTTAAACATATAACTTATAACGTATAGCGTTTAACGTTAAACATATAGCGTATAACGTATAACGTATAACGTATAACGTATAACGTATAACGTATAACGTATAACGTATAACGTATAACGTATAACGTATAACGTATAACGTATAACGTATAACGTATAACGTATAAACGTATAACGTATAACGTATAACGTATAACGTATAACGTATAACGTATAACGTATAACGTATAACGTATAACGTATAACGTATAACGTATAACGTATAACGTATAACGTATAACGTATAACGTATAACGTATAACGTATAACGTATAACGTATAACGTATAACGTATAACGTATAACGTATAACGTATAACGTATAACGTATAACGTATAACGTATAACGTATAACGTATAACGTATAACGTATAACGTATAACGTATAACGTATAACGTATAACGTATAATAACGTATAACGTATAACGTATAACGTATAACGTATAACGTATAACGTATAACGTATAACGTATAACGTATAACGTATAACGTATAACGTATAACGTATAACGTATAACGTATAACGTATAACGTATAACGTATAACGTATAACGTATAACGTATAACGTATAACGTATAACGTATAACGTATAACGTATAACGTATAACGTATAACGTATAACGTATAACGTATAACGTATAACGTATAACGTATAACGTATAACGTATAACGTATAACGTATAACGTATAACGTATAACGTATAACGTATAACGTATAACGTATAACGTATAACGTATAACGTATAACGTATAACGTATAACGTATAACGTATAACGTATAACGTATAACGTATACGTATAACGTATAACGTATAACGTATAACGTATAACGTATAACGTATAACGTATAACGTATAACGTATAACGTATAACGTATAACGTATAACGTATAACGTATAACGTATAACGTATAACGTATAACGTATAACGTATAACGTATAACGTATAACGTATAACGTATAAGTATAACGTATAACGTATAACGTATAACGTATAACGTATAACGTATAACGTATAACGTATAACGTATAACGTATAACGTATAACGTATAACGTATAACGTATAACGTATAACGTATAACGTATAACGTATAACGTATAACGTATAACGTATAACGTATAACGTATAACGTATAACGTATAACGTATAACGTATAACGTATAACGTATAACGTATAACGTATAACGTATAACGTATAACGTATAACGTATAACGTATAACGTATAACGTATAACGTATAACGTATAACGTATAACGTATAACGTATAACGTATAACGTATAACGTATAACGTATAACGTATAACGTATAACGTATAACGTATAACGTATAACGTATAACGTATAACGTATAACGTATAACGTATAACGTATAACGTATAACGTATAACGTATAACGTATAACGTATAACGTATAACGTATAACGTATAACGTATAACGTATAACGTATAACGTATAACGTATAACGTATAACGTATAAAGTATAACGTATAACGTATAACGTATAACGTATAACGTATAACGTATAACGTATAACGTATAACGTATAACGTATAACGTATAACGTATAACGTATAACGTATAACGTATAACGTATAACGTATAACGTATAAGTATAACGTATAACGTATAACGTATAACGTATAACGTATAACGTATAACGTATAACGTATAACGTATAACGTATAACGTATAACGTATAACGTATAACGTATAACGTATAACGTATAACGTATAACGTATAACGTATAACGTATAACGTATAACGTATAACGTATAACGTATAACGTATAAGTATAACGTATAACGTATAACGTATAACGTATAACGTATAACGTATAACGTATAATGTATAACGTATAACGTATAACGTATAACGTATAACGTATAACGTATAACGTATAACGTATAACGTATAACGTATAACGTATAACGTATAACGTATAACGTATAACGTATAACGTATAACGTATAACGTATAACGTATAACGTATAACGTATAACGGATAACGTATAACCTATATCGTATAACGTATAACGTATAACGTATAAAGTATAAAGTATAACGTTAAACATATAACTTATAACGTATAGCGTTTAACGTTAAACATATAGCGTATAACGTATAACGTATAACGTATAACGTATAACGTGTAACGTGTAACGTATAACGTATAACGTATAACGTATAACGTATAACGGATAACGTATAACGTATAACGTATAACGTATAACGTATAACGTATAACGTATAACGTATAACGTATAACGTATAACGTATAACGTATAACGTATAACGTATAACGTATAACGTATAACGTATAACGTATAACGTATAACGTATAACGTATAACGTATAACGTATAACGTATAACGTATAACGTGTAACGTATAACGTGTAACGTATAACGTGTAACGTATAACGTATAACGTATAACGTATAACGTATAACGTGTAACGTATAACGTGTAACGTGTAACGTATAACGTATAACGTGTAACGTCTAACGTGTAACGTATAACGTGTAACGTATAACGTATAACGTATAACGTATAACGTATAACGGATAACGTATAACGTATATCGTATAACGTATAACGTATAACGTATAAAGTATAAAGTATAACGTTAAACATATAACTTATAACGTATAGCGTTTAACGTTAAACATATAGCGTATAACGTATAACGTATAACGTATAACGTATAACGTATAACGTATAACGTATAACGTATAACGTATAACGTATAACGTATAACGTATAACGTGTAACGTCTAACGTGTAACGTATAACGTGTAACGTATAACGTATAACGTATAACGTATAACGTATAACGGATAACGTATAACGTATATCGTATAACGTATAACGTATAACGTATAAAGTATAAAGTATAACGTATAACGTATAACGTATAACGGATAACGTATAACGTATATCGTATAACGTATAACGTATAACGTATAAAGTATAAAGTATAACGTTAAACATATAACTTATAACGTATAGCGTTTAACGTTAAACATATAGCGTATAACGTATAACGTATAACGTATAACGTATAACGTATAACGTATAACGTATAACGTATAACGTATAACGTATAACGTATAACGTATAACGTATAACGTATAACGTATAACGTATAACGTATAACGTATAACGTATAACGTATAACGTATAACGTATAACGTATAACGTATAACGTATAACGTATAACGTATAACGTATAACGTATAACGTATAACGTATAACGTATAACGTATAACGTATAACGTATAACGTATAACGTATAACGTATAACGTATAACGTATAACGTATAACGTATAACGTATACTATAACGTATAACGTATAACGTATAACGTATAACGTAAGTAACGTATAACGTATAACGTATAACGTATAACGTATAACGTATAACGTATAACGTATAACGTATAACGTATAACGTATAACGTATAACGTATAACGTATAACGTATAACGTATAACGTATAACGTATAACGTATAACGTATAACGTATAACGTATAACGTATAAAACGTATAACGTATAACGTATAACGTATAACGTAGAACGTAGAACGTAGAACGTATAACGTATAACGTAGAACGTATAACGTAGAACGTAGAACGTAGAACGTAGAACGTATAACGTATAACGTAGAACGTAGAACGTAGAACGTATAACGTATAACGTATAACGTAGAACGTAGAACGTAGAACGTAGAACGTAGAACGTAGAACGTAGAACGTAGAACGTAGAACGTAGAACGTAGAACGTAGAACGTAGAACGTAGAACGTATAACGTAGAACGTAGAACGTAGAACGTAGAACGTAGAACGTATAACGTATAACGTAGAACGTAGAACGTATAACGTATAACGTATAACGTATAACGTAGAACGTAGAACGTATAACGTATAATAACGTATAACGTATAACGTATAACGTATAACGTATAACGTATAACGTATAACGTATAACGTATAACGTATAACGTATAACGTATAACGTATAACGTATAACGTATAACGTATAACGTATAACGTATAACGTATAACGTATAACGTATAACGTATAACGTATAACGTATAACGTATAACGTATAACGTATAACGTATAACGTATAACGTATAACGTATAACGTATAACGTATAACGTATAACGTATAACGTATAACGTATAACGTATAACGTATAACGTATAACGTATAACGTATAACGTATAACGTATAACGTATAACGTATAACGTATAACGTTTAACGTTAAACATATAGCGTATAACGTATAACGTATAACGTATAACGTATAACGTATAACGTATAACGTATAACGTATAACGTATAACGTATAACGTATAACGTATAACGTATAACGTATAACGTATAACGTATAACGGATAACGTATAACGTATATCGTATAACGTATAACGTATAACGTATAAAGTATAAAGTATAACGTTAAACATATAACTTATAACGTATAGCGTTTAACGTTAAACATATAGCGTATAACGTATAACGTATAACGTATAACGTATAACGTATAACGTATAACGTATAACGTATAACGTATAACGTATAACGTATAACGTATAACGTATAACGTATAACGTATAACGTATAACGTATAACGTATAACGTATAACGTATAACGTATAACGTATAACGTATAACGTATAACGTATAACGTATAACGTATAACGTATAACGTATAACGTATAACGTATAACGTATAACGTATAACGTATAACGTATAACGTATAACGTATAACGTATAACGTATAACGTATAACGTATAACGTATAACGTATAACGTATAACGTATAACGTATAACGTATAACGTATAACGTATAACGTATAACGTATAACGTATAACGTATAACGTATAACGTATAACGTATAACGTATAACGTATAACGTATAACGTATAACGTATAACGTATAACGTATAACGTATAACGTATAACGTATAACGTATAACGTATAACGTATAACGTATAACGTATAACGTATAACGTATAACGTATAACGTATAACGTATAACGTATAACGTATAACGTATAACGTATAACGTATAACGTATAACGTATAACGTATAACGTATAACGTATAACGTATAACGTATAACGTATAACGTATAACGTATAACGTATAACGTATAACGTATAACGTATAACGTATAACGTATAACGTATAACGTATAACGTATAACGTATAACGTATAACGTATAACGTATAACGTATAACGTATAACGTATAACGTATAACGTATAACGTATAACGTATAACGTATAACGTATAACGTATAACGTATAACGTATAACGTATAACGTATAACGTATAACGTATAACGTATAACGTATAACGTATAACGTATAACGTATAACGTATAACGTATAACGTATAACGTATAACGTATAACGTATAACGTATAACGTATAACGTATAACGTATAACGGATAACGAATAACCTATATCGTATAACGTATAACGTATAACGTATAAAGTATAAAGTATAACGTTAAACATATAACTTATAACGTATAGCGTTTAACGTTAAACATATAGCGTATAACGTATAACGTATAACGTATAACGTATAACGTATAACGTATAACGTATAACGTATAACGTATAACGTATAACGTATAACGTATAACGTATAACGTATAACGTATAACGTATAACGTGTAACGTCTAACGTGTAACGTATAACGTGTAACGTATAACGTATAACGTATAACGTATAACGTATAACGTATAACGTATAACGTATAACGTATAACGTATAACGTATAACGTATAACGTATAACGTATAACGTATAACGTATAACGTATAACGTATAACGTATAACGTATAACGTATAACGTATAACGTATAACGTATAACGTATAACGTATAACGTATAACGTATAACGTATAACGTGTAACGTATAACGTGTAACGTATAACGTGTAACGTATAACGTATAACGTATAACGTATAACGTATAACGTGTAACGTATAACGTGTAACGTGTAACGTATAACGTATAACGTGTAACGTCTAACGTGTAACGTATAACGTGTAACGTATAACGTATAACGTATAACGTATAACGTATAACGTATAACGGATAACGTATAACGTATATCGTATAACGTATAACGTATAACGTATAAAGTATAAAGTATAACGTTAAACATATAACTTATAACGTATAGCGTTTAACGTTAAACATATAGCGTATAACGTATAACGTATAACGTATAACGTATAACGTATAACGTATAACGTATAACGTATAACGTATAACGTATAACGTGTAACGTCTAACGTGTAACGTATAACGTGTAACGTATAACGTATAACGTATAACGTATAACGTATAACGGATAACGTATAACGTATATCGTATAACGTATAACGTATAACGTATAAAGTATAAAGTATAACGTATAACGTATAACGTATAACGGATAACGTATAACGTATATCGTATAACGTATAACGTATAACGTATAAAGTATAAAGTATAACGTTAAACATATAACTTATAACGTATAGCGTTTAACGTTAAACATATAGCGTATAACGTATAACGTATAACGTATAACGTATAACGTATAACGTATAACGTATAACGTATAACGTATAACGTATAACGTATAACGTATAACGTATAACGTATAACGTATAACGTATAACGTATAACGTATAACGTATAACGTATAACGTATAACGTATAACGTATAACGTATAACGTATAACGTATAACGTATAACGTATAACGTATAACGTATAACGTATAACGTATAACGTATAACGTATAACGTATAACGTATAACGTATAACGTATAACGTATAACGTATAACGTATAACGTATAACGTATAACGTATAACGTATAACGTATAACGTATAACGTATAACGTATAACGTATAACGTATAACGTATAACGTATAACGTATAACGTATAACGTATAACGTATAACGTATAACGTATAACGTATAACGTATAACGTATAACGTATAACGTATAACGTATAACGTATAACGTATAACGTATAACGTATAACGTATAACGTATAACGTATAACGTATAACGTATAACGTATAACGTATAACGTATAACGTATAACGTATAACGTATAACGTATAACGTATAACGTATAACGTATAACGTATAACGTATAACGTATAACGTATAACGTATAACGTATAACGTATAACGTATAACGTATAACGTATAACGTATAACGTATAACGTATAACGTATAACGTATAACGTATAACGTATAACGTATAACGTATAACGTATAACGTATAACGTATAACGTATAACGTATAACGTATAACGTATAACGTATAACGTATAACGTATAACGTATAACGTATAACGTATAACGTATAACGTATAACGTATAACGTATAACGTATAACGTATAACGTATAACGTATAACGTATAACGTATAACGTATAACGTATAACGTATAACGTATAACGTATAACGTATAACGTATAACGTATAACGTATAACGTATAACGTATAACGTATAACGTATAACGTATAACGTATAACGTATAACGTATAACGTATAACGTATAACGTATAACGTATAACGTATAACGGATAACGTATAACGTATAACGTATAACGTATAACGTATAACGTATAACGTATAACGTATAACGTATAAGGTATAACGTATAACGTATAACGTATAACGTATAACGTATAACGTATAACGTATAACGTATAATGTATAACGTATAACGTATAACGTATAACGTATAACGTATAACGTATAACGTATAACGTATAACGTATAACGTATAACGTATAACGTATAACGTATAACGTATAACGTATAACGTATAACGTATAACGTATAACGTATAACGTATAACGTATAACGTATAACGGATAACGTATAACCTATATCGTATAACGTATAACGTATAACGTATAAAGTATAAAGTATAACGTTAAACATATAACTTATAACGTATAGCGTTTAACGTTAAACATATAGCGTATAACGTATAACGTATAACGTATAACGTATAACGTGTAACGTGTAACGTATAACGTATAACGTATAACGTATAACGTATAACGGATAACGTATAACGTATAACGTATAACGTATAACGTATAACGTATAACGTATAACGTATAACGTATAACGTATAACGTATAACGTATAACGTATAACGTATAACGTATAACGTATAACGTATAACGTATAACGTATAACGTATAACGTATAACGTATAACGTATAACGTATAACGTGTAACGTATAACGTGTAACGTATAACGTGTAACGTATAACGTATAACGTATAACGTATAACGTATAACGTGTAACGTATAACGTGTAACGTGTAACGTATAACGTATAACGTGTAACGTCTAACGTGTAACGTATAACGTGTAACGTATAACGTATAACGTATAACGTATAACGTATAACGTATAACGGATAACGTATAACGTATATCGTATAACGTATAACGTATAACGTATAAAGTATAAAGTATAACGTTAAACATATAACTTATAACGTATAGCGTTTAACGTTAAACATATAGCGTATAACGTATAACGTATAACGTATAACGTATAACGTATAACGTATAACGTATAACGTATAACGTATAACGTATAACGTATAACGTGTAACGTCTAACGTGTAACGTATAACGTGTAACGTATAACGTATAACGTATAACGTATAACGTATAACGGATAACGTATAACGTATATCGTATAACGTATAACGTATAACGTATAAAGTATAAAGTATAACGTATAACGTATAACGTATAACGGATAACGTATAACGTATATCGTATAACGTATAACGTATAACGTATAAAGTATAAAGTATAACGTTAAACATATAACTTATAACGTATAGCGTTTAACGTTAAACATATAGCGTATAACGTATAACGTATAACGTATAACGTATAACGTATAACGTATAACGTATAACGTATAACGTATAACGTATAACGTATAACGTATAACGTATAACGTATAACGTATAACGTATAACGTATAACGTATAACGTATAACGTATAACGTATAACGTATAACGTATAACGTATAACGTATAACGTATAACGTATAACGTATAACGTATAACGTATAACGTATAACGTATAACGTATAACGTATAACGTATAACGTATAACGTATAACGTATAACGTATAACGTATAACGTATAACGTATAACGTATAACGTATAACGTATAACGTATAACGTATAACGTATAACGTATAACGTATAACGTATAACGTATAACGTATAACGTATAACGTATAACGTATAACGTATAACGTATAACGTATAACGTATAACGTATAACGTATAACGTATAACGTATAACGTATAACGTATAACGTATAACGTATAACGTAGAACGTAGAACGTAGAACGTAGAACGTATAACGTATAACGTAGAACGTATAACGTAGAACGTAGAACGTAGAACGTAGAACGTATAACGTATAACGTAGAACGTAGAACGTAGAACGTATAACGTATAACGTATAACGTAGAACGTAGAACGTAGAACGTAGAACGTAGAACGTAGAACGTAGAACGTAGAACGTAGAACGTAGAACGTAGAACGTAGAACGTAGAACGTAGAACGTATAACGTAGAACGTAGAACGTAGAACGTAGAACGTAGAACGTATAACGTATAACGTAGAACGTAGAACGTATAACGTATAACGTATAACGTATAACGTAGAACGTAGAACGTATAACGTATAACGTATAACGTATAACGTATAACGTATAACGTATAACGTATAACGTATAACGTATAACGTATAACGTATAACGTATAACGTATAACGTATAACGTATAACGTATAACGTATAACGTATAACGTATAACGTATAACGTATAACGTATAACGTATAACGTATAACGTATAACGTATAACGTATAACGTATAACGTATAACGTATAACGTATAACGTATAACGTATAACGTATAACGTATAACGTATAACGTATAACGTATAACGTATAACGTATAACGTATAACGTATAACGTATAACGTATAACGTATAACGTATAACGTATAACGTATAACGTTTAACGTTAAACATATAGCGTATAACGTATAACGTATAACGTATAACGTATAACGTATAACGTATAACGTATAACGTATAACGTATAACGTATAACGTATAACGTATAACGTATAACGTATAACGTATAACGGATAACGTATAACGTATATCGTATAACGTATAACGTATAACGTATAAAGTATAAAGTATAACGTTAAACATATAACTTATAACGTATAGCGTTTAACGTTAAACATATAGCGTATAACGTATAACGTATAACGTATAACGTATAACGTATAACGTATAACGTATAACGTATAACGTATAACGTATAACGTATAACGTATAACGTATAACGTATAACGTATAACGTATAACGTATAACGTATAACGTATAACGTATAACGTATAACGTATAACGTATAACGTATAACGTATAACGTATAACGTATAACGTATAACGTATAACGTATAACGTATAACGTATAACGTATAACGTATAACGTATAACGTATAACGTATAACGTATAACGTATAACGTATAACGTATAACGTATAACGTATAACGTATAACGTATAACGTATAACGTATAACGTATAACGTATAACGTATAACGTATAACGTATAACGTATAACGTATAACGTATAACGTATAACGTATAACGTATAACGTATAACGTATAACGTATAACGTATAACGTATAACGTATAACGTATAACGTATAACGTATAACGTATAACGTATAACGTATAACGTATAACGTATAACGTATAACGTATAACGTATAACGTATAACGTATAACGTATAACGTATAACGTATAACGTATAACGTATAACGTATAACGTATAACGTATAACGTATAACGTATAACGTATAACGTATAACGTATAACGTATAACGTATAACGTATAACGTATAACGTATAACGTATAACGTATAACGTATAACGTATAACGTATAACGTATAACGTATAACGTATAACGTATAACGTATAACGTATAACGTATAACGTATAACGTATAACGTATAACGTATAACGTATAACGTATAACGTATAACGTATAACGTATAACGTATAACGTATAACGTATAACGTATAACGTATAACGTATAACGTATAACGTATAACGTATAACGTATAACGTATAACGTATAACGTATAACGTATAACGTATAACGTATAACGTATAACGTATAACGTATAACGTGTAACGTGTAACGTATAACGTATAACGTGTAACGTGTAACGTATAACGTATAACGTATAACGTGTAACGTATAACGTGTAACGTGTAACGTGTAACGTATAACGTATAACGTGTAACGTCTAACGTGTAACGTATAACGTGTAACGTATAACGTATAACGTATAACGTATAACGTATAACGTATAACGTATAACGTATAACGTATAACGTATAACGTATAACGTATAACGGATAACGTATAACGTATATCGTATAACGTATAACGTATAACGTATAAAGTATAAAGTATAACGTTAAACATATAACTTATAACGTATAGCGTTTAACGTTAAACATATAGCGTATAACGTATAACGTATAACGTATAACGTATAACGTATAACGTATAACGTATAACGTATAACGTATAACGTATAACGTATAACGTATAACGTATAACGTATAACGGATAACGTATAACGTATATCGTATAACGTATAACGTATAACGTATAAAGTATAAAGTATAACGTTAAACATATAACTTATAACGTATAGCGTTTAACGTTAAACATATAGCGTATAACGTATAACGTATAACGTATAACGTATAACGTATAACGTATAACGTATAACGTATAACGTATAACGTATAACGTATAACGTATAACGTATAACGTATAACGTATAACGTATAACGTATAACGTATAACGTATAACGTATAACGTATAACGTATAACGTATAACGTATAACGTATAACGTATAACGTATAACGTATAACGTATAACGTATAACGTATAACGTATAACGTATAACGTATAACGTATAACGTATAACGTATAACGTATAACGTATAACGTATAACGTATAACGTATAACGTATAACGTATAACGTATAACGTATAACGTATAACGTATAACGTATAACGTATAACGTATAACGTATAACGTATAACGTATAACGTATAACGTATAACGTATAACGTATAACGTATAACGTATAACGTATAACGTATAACGTATAACGTATAACGTATAACGTATAACGTATAACGTATAACGTATAACGTATAACGTATAACGTATAACGTATAACGTATAACGTATAACGTATAACGTATAACGTATAACGTATAACGTATAACGTATAACGTATAACGTATAACGTATAACGTATAACGTATAACGTATAACGTATAACGTATAACGTATAACGTATAACGTATAACGTATAACGTATAACGTATAACGTATAACGTATAACGTATAACGTATAACGTATAACGTATAACGTATAACGTATAACGTATAACGTATAACGTATAACGTATAACGTATAACGTATAACGTATAACGTATAACGTATAACGTATAACGTATAACGTATAACGTATAACGTATAACGTATAACGTATAACGTATAACGTATAACGTATAACGTATAACGTATAACGTATAACGTATAACGTATAACGTATAACGTATAACGTATAACGTATAACGTATAACGTATAACGTATAACGTATAACGTATAACGTATAACGTATAACGTATAACGTATAACGTATAACGTATAACGTATAACGTATAACGTATAACGTATAACGTATAACGTATAACGTATAACGTATAACGTATAACGTATAACGTATAACGTATAACGTATAACGTATAACGTATAACGTATAACGTATAACGTATAACGTATAACGTATAACGTATAACGTATAACGTATAACGTATAACGTATAACGTATAACGTATAACGTATAACGTATAACGTATAACGTATAACGTATAACGTATAACGTATAACGTATAACGTATAACGTATAACGTATAACGTATAACGTATAACGTATAACGTATAACGTATAACGTATAACGTATAACGTATAACGTATAACGTATAACGTATAACGTATAACGTATAACGTATAACGTATAACGTATAACGTATAACGTATAACGTATAACGTATAACGTATAACGTATAACGTATAACGTATAACGTATAACGTATAACGTATAACGTATAACGTATAACGTATAACGTATAACGTATAACGTATAACGTATAACGTATAACGTATAACGTATAACGTATAACGTATAACGTATAACGTATAACGTATAACGTATAACGTATAACGTATAACGTATAACGTATAACGTATAACGTATAACGTATAACGTATAACGTATAACGTATAACGTATAACGTATAACGTATAACGTATAACGTATAACGTATAACGTATAACGTATAACGTATAACGTATAACGTATAACGTATAACGTATAACGTATAACGTATAACGTATAACGTATAACGTATAACGTATAACGTATAACGTATAACGTATAACGTATAACGTATAACGTATAACGTATAACGTATAACGTATAACGTATAACGTATAACGTATAACGTATAACGTATAACGTATAACGTATAACGTATAACGTATAACGTATAACGTATAACGTATAACGTATAACGTATAACGTATAACGTATAACGTATAACGTATAACGTATAACGTATAACGTATAACGTATAACGTATAACGTATAACGTATAACGTATAACGTATAACGTATAACGTATAACGTATAACGTATAACGTATAACGTATAACGTATAACGTATAACGTATAACGTATAACGTATAACGTATAACGTATAACGTATAACGTATAACGTATAACGTATAACGTATAACGTATAACGTATAACGTATAACGTATAACGTATAACGTGTAACGTGTAACGCGTAACGCGTAACGTGTAACGTATAACGTATAACGTATAACGTATAACGTGTAACGTATAACGTGTAACGTGTAACGTGTAACGTATAACGTATAACGTGTAACGTCTAACGTGTAACGTATAACGTGTAACGTATAACGTATAACGTATAACGTATAACGTATAACGTATAACGTATAACGTATAACGTATAACGTATAACGGATAACGTATAACGTATATCGTATAACGTATAACGTATAACGTATAAAGTATAAAGTATAACGTTAAACATATAACTTATAACGTATAGCGTTTAACGTTAAACATATAGCGTATAACGTATAACGTATAACGTGTAACGTGTAACGTATAACGTGTAACGTGTAACGTATAACGTGTAACGTATAACGTGTAACGTCTAACGTGTAACGTATAACGTGTAACGTATAACGTATAACGTATAACGTATAACGGATAACGTATAACGTATATCGTATAACGTATAACGTATAACGTATAAAGTATAAAGTATAACGTTAAACATATAACTTATAACGTATAGCGTTTAACGTTAAACATATAGCGTATAACGTATAACGTATAACGTATAACGTATAACGTATAACGTATAACGTATAACGTATAACGTATAACGTATAACGGATAACGTATAACGTATATCGTATAACGTATAACGTATAACGTATAAAGTATAAAGTATAACGTTAAACATATAACTTATAACGTATAGCGTTTAACGTTAAACATATAGCGTATAACGTATAACGTATAACGTATAACGTATAACGTATAACGTATAACGTATAACGTATAACGTATAACGTATAACGTATAACGTATAACGTATAACGTATAACGTATAACGTATAACGTATAACGTATAACGTATAACGTATAACGTATAACGTATAACGTATAACGTATAACGTATAACGTATAACGTATAACGTATAACGTATAACGTATAACGTATAACGTATAACGTATAACGTATAACGTATAACGTATAACGTATAACGTATAACGTATAACGTATAACGTATAACGTATAACGTATAACGTATAACGTATAACGTATAACGTATAACGTATAACGTATAACGTATAACGTATAACGTATAACGTATAACGTATAACGTATAACGTATAACGTATAACGTATAACGTATAACGTATAACGTATAACGTATAACGTATAACGTATAACGTATAACGTATAACGTATAACGTATAACGTATAACGTATAACGTATAACGTATAACGTATAACGTATAACGTATAACGTATAACGTATAACGTATAACGTATAACGTATAACGTATAACGTATAACGTATAACGTATAACGTATAACGTATAACGTATAACGTATAACGTATAACGTATAACGTATAACGTATAACGTATAACGTATAACGTATAACGTATAACGTATAACGTATAACGTATAACGTATAACGTATAACGTATAACGTATAACGTATAACGTATAACGTATAACGTATAACGTATAACGTATAACGTATAACGTATAACGTATAACGTATAACGTATAACGTATAACGTATAACGTATAACGTATAACGTATAACGTATAACGTATAACGTATAACGTATAACGTATAACGTATAACGTATAACGTATAACGTATAACGTATAACGTATAACGTATAACGTATAACGTATAACGTATAACGTATAACGTATAACGTATAACGTATAACGTATAACGTATAACGTATAACGTATAACGTATAACGTATAACGTATAACGTATAACGTATAACGTATAACGTATAACGTATAACGTATAACGTATAACGTATAACGTATAACGTATAACGTATAACGTATAACGTATAACGTATAACGTATAACGTATAACGTATAACGTATAACGTATAACGTATAACGTATAACGTATAACGTATAACGTATAACGTATAACGTATAACGTATAACGTATAACGTATAACGTATAACGTATAACGTATAACGTATAACGTATAACGTATAACGTATAACGTATAACGTATAACGTATAACGTATAACGTATAACGTATAACGTATAACGTATAACGTATAACGTATAACGTATAACGTATAACGTATAACGTATAACGTATAACGTATAACGTATAACGTATAACGTATAACGTATAACGTATAACGTATAACGTATAACGTATAACGTATAACGTATAACGTATAACGTATAACGTATAACGTATAACGTATAACGTATAACGTATAACGTATAACGTATAACGTATAACGTATAACGTATAACGTATAACGTATAACGTATAACGTATAACGTATAACGTATAACGTATAACGTATAACGTATAACGTATAACGTATAACGTATAACGTATAACGTATAACGTATAACGTATAACGTATAACGTATAACGTATAACGTATAACGTATAACGTATAACGTATAACGTATAACGTATAAGGTATAACGTATAACGTATAACGTATAACGTATAACGTATAACGTATAACGTATAACGTATAATGTATAACGTATAACGTATAACGTATAACGTATAACGTATAACGTATAACGTATAACGTATAACGTATAACGTATAACGTATAACGTATAACGTATAACGTATAACGTATAACGTATAACGTATAACGTATAACGTATAACGTATAACGGATAACGTATAACCTATATCGTATAACGTATAACGTATAACGTATAAAGTATAAAGTATAACGTTAAACATATAACTTATAACGTATAGCGTTTAACGTTAAACATATAGCGTATAACGTATAACGTATAACGTATAACGTATAACGTGTAACGTGTAACGTATAACGTATAACGTATAACGTATAACGTATAACGGATAACGTATAACGTATAACGTATAACGTATAACGTATAACGTATAACGTATAACGTATAACGTATAACGTATAACGTATAACGTATAACGTATAACGTATAACGTATAACGTATAACGTATAACGTATAACGTATAACGTATAACGTATAACGTATAACGTATAACGTATAACGTATAACGTGTAACGTATAACGTGTAACGTATAACGTGTAACGTATAACGTATAACGTATAACGTATAACGTATAACGTGTAACGTATAACGTGTAACGTGTAACGTATAACGTATAACGTGTAACGTCTAACGTGTAACGTATAACGTGTAACGTATAACGTATAACGTATAACGTATAACGTATAACGTATAACGGATAACGTATAACGTATATCGTATAACGTATAACGTATAACGTATAAAGTATAAAGTATAACGTTAAACATATAACTTATAACGTATAGCGTTTAACGTTAAACATATAGCGTATAACGTATAACGTATAACGTATAACGTATAACGTATAACGTATAACGTATAACGTATAACGTATAACGTATAACGTATAACGTGTAACGTGTAACGTGTAACGTATAACGTGTAACGTATAACGTATAACGTATAACGTATAACGTATAACGGATAACGTATAACGTATATCGTATAACGTATAACGTATAACGTATAAAGTATAAAGTATAACGTATAACGTATAACGTATAACGGATAACGTATAACGTATATCGTATAACGTATAACGTATAACGTATAAAGTATAAAGTATAACGTTAAACATATAACTTATAACGTATAGCGTTTAACGTTAAACATATAGCGTATAACGTATAACGTATAACGTATAACGTATAACGTATAACGTATAACGTATAACGTATAACGTATAACGTATAACGTATAACGTATAACGTATAACGTATAACGTATAACGTATAACGTATAACGTATAACGTATAACGTATAACGTATAACGTATAACGTATAACGTATAACGTATAACGTATAACGTATAACGTATAACGTATAACGTATAACGTATAACGTATAACGTATAACGTATAACGTATAACGTATAACGTATAACGTATAACGTATAACGTATAACGTATAACGTATAACGTATAACGTATAACGTATAACGTATAACGTATAACGTATAACGTATAACGTATAACGTATAACGTATAACGTATAACGTATAACGTATAACGTATAACGTATAACGTATAACGTATAACGTATAACGTATAACGTATAACGTATAACGTATAACGTATAACGTATAACGTATAACGTATAACGTATAACGTATAACGTATAACGTAGAACGTAGAACGTAGAACGTATAACGTATAACGTAGAACGTATAACGTAGAACGTAGAACGTAGAACGTAGAACGTATAACGTATAACGTAGAACGTAGAACGTAGAACGTATAACGTATAACGTATAACGTAGAACGTAGAACGTAGAACGTAGAACGTAGAACGTAGAACGTAGAACGTAGAACGTAGAACGTAGAACGTAGAACGTAGAACGTAGAACGTAGAACGTATAACGTAGAACGTAGAACGTAGAACGTAGAACGTAGAACGTATAACGTATAACGTAGAACGTAGAACGTATAACGTATAACGTATAACGTAGAACGTAGAACGTATAACGTATAACGTATAACGTATAACGTATAACGTATAACGTATAACGTATAACGTATAACGTATAACGTATAACGTATAACGTATAACGTATAACGTATAACGTATAACGTATAACGTATAACGTATAACGTATAACGTATAACGTATAACGTATAACGTATAACGTATAACGTATAACGTATAACGTATAACGTATAACGTATAACGTATAACGTATAACGTATAACGTATAACGTATAACGTATAACGTATAACGTATAACGTATAACGTATAACGTATAACGTATAACGTATAACGTATAACGTATAACGTATAACGTATAACGTATAACGTATAACGTATAACGTTTAACGTTAAACATATAGCGTATAACGTATAACGTATAACGTATAACGTATAACGTATAACGTATAACGTATAACGTATAACGTATAACGTATAACGTATAACGTATAACGTATAACGTATAACGTATAACGGATAACGTATAACGTATATCGTATAACGTATAACGTATAACGTATAAAGTATAAAGTATAACGTTAAACATATAACTTATAACGTATAGCGTTTAACGTTAAACATATAGCGTATAACGTATAACGTATAACGTATAACGTATAACGTATAACGTATAACGTATAACGTATAACGTATAACGTATAACGTATAACGTATAACGTATAACGTATAACGTATAACGTATAACGTATAACGTATAACGTATAACGTATAACGTATAACGTATAACGTATAACGTATAACGTATAACGTATAACGTATAACGTATAACGTATAACGTATAACGTATAACGTATAACGTATAACGTATAACGTATAACGTATAACGTATAACGTATAACGTATAACGTATAACGTATAACGTATAACGTATAACGTATAACGTATAACGTATAACGTATAACGTATAACGTATAACGTATAACGTATAACGTATAACGTATAACGTATAACGTATAACGTATAACGTATAACGTATAACGTATAACGTATAACGTATAACGTATAACGTATAACGTATAACGTATAACGTATAACGTATAACGTATAACGTATAACGTATAACGTATAACGTATAACGTATAACGTATAACGTATAACGTATAACGTATAACGTATAACGTATAACGTATAACGTATAACGTATAACGTATAACGTATAACGTATAACGTATAACGTATAACGTATAACGTATAACGTATAACGTATAACGTATAACGTATAACGTATAACGTATAACGTATAACGTATAACGTATAACGTATAACGTATAACGTATAACGTATAACGTATAACGTATAACGTATAACGTATAACGTATAACGTATAACGTATAACGTATAACGTATAACGTATAACGTATAACGTATAACGTATAACGTATAACGTATAACGTATAACGTATAACGTATAACGTATAACGTATAACGTATAACGTATAACGTATAACGTATAACGTATAACGTATAACGTATAACGTATAACGTATAACGTATAACGTATAACGTATAACGTATAACGTATAACGTATAACGTATAACGTATAACGGATAACGAATAACCTATATCGTATAACGTATAACGTATAACGTATAAAGTATAAAGTATAACGTTAAACATATAACTTATAACGTATAGCGTTTAACGTTAAACATATAGCGTATAACGTATAACGTATAACGTATAACGTATAACGTATAACGTATAACGTATAACGTATAACGTATAACGTATAACGTATAACGTATAACGTATAACGTATAACGTATAACGTATAACGTGTAACGTCTAACGTGTAACGTATAACGTGTAACGTATAACGTATAACGTATAACGTATAACGTATAACGTATAACGTATAACGTATAACGTATAACGTATAACGTATAACGTATAACGTATAACGTATAACGTATAACGTATAACGTATAACGTATAACGTATAACGTATAACGTATAACGTATAACGTATAACGTATAACGTATAACGTATAACGTATAACGTATAACGTATAACGTGTAACGTATAACGTGTAACGTATAACGTGTAACGTATAACGTATAACGTATAACGTATAACGTATAACGTGTAACGTATAACGTGTAACGTGTAACGTATAACGTATAACGTGTAACGTCTAACGTGTAACGTATAACGTGTAACGTATAACGTATAACGTATAACGTATAACGTATAACGTATAACGGATAACGTATAACGTATATCGTATAACGTATAACGTATAACGTATAAAGTATAAAGTATAACGTTAAACATATAACTTATAACGTATAGCGTTTAACGTTAAACATATAGCGTATAACGTATAACGTATAACGTATAACGTATAACGTATAACGTATAACGTATAACGTATAACGTATAACGTATAACGTGTAACGTCTAACGTGTAACGTATAACGTGTAACGTATAACGTATAACGTATAACGTATAACGTATAACGGATAACGTATAACGTATATCGT
This sequence comes from Lasioglossum morio, assembly GCA_916610235.2. Lineage (NCBI taxonomy): Eukaryota > Metazoa > Arthropoda > Insecta > Hymenoptera > Halictidae > Lasioglossum > Lasioglossum morio. Next base: position 7,880 of record CAKAJA020000365.1, on the reverse strand, counting down.
ATAACGTATAACGTATAACGTATAAAGTATAAAGTATAACGTATAACGTATAACGTATAACGGATAACGTATAACGTATATCGTATAACGTATAACGTATAACGTATAAAGTATAAAGTATAACGTTAAACATATAACTTATAACGTATAGCGTTTAACGTTAAACATATAGCGTATAACGTATAACGTATAACGTATAACGTATAACGTATAACGTATAACGTATAACGTATAACGTATAACGTATAACGTATAACGTATAACGTATAACGTATAACGTATAACGTATAACGTATAACGTATAACGTATAACGTATAACGTATAACGTATAACGTATAACGTATAACGTATAACGTATAACGTATAACGTATAACGTATAACGTATAACGTATAACGTATAACGTATAACGTATAACGTATAACGTATAACGTATAACGTATAACGTATAACGTATAACGTATAACGTATAACGTATAACGTATAACGTATAACGTATAACGTATAACGTATAACGTATAACGTATAACGTATAACGTATAACGTATAACGTATAACGTATAACGTATAACGTATAACGTATAACGTATAACGTATAACGTATAACGTATAACGTATAACGTATAACGTAGAACGTAGAACGTAGAACGTAGAACGTAGAACGTAGAACGTAGAACGTATAACGTATAACGTAGAACGTATAACGTAGAACGTAGAACGTAGAACGTAGAACGTATAACGTATAACGTAGAACGTAGAACGTAGAACGTATAACGTATAACGTATAACGTAGAACGTAGAACGTAGAACGTAGAACGTAGAACGTAGAACGTAGAACGTAGAACGTAGAACGTAGAACGTAGAACGTAGAACGTAGAACGTAGAACGTAGAACGTATAACGTAGAACGTAGAACGTAGAACGTAGAACGTAGAACGTAGAACGTATAACGTATAACGTAGAACGTAGAACGTATAACGTATAACGTATAACGTATAACGTATAACGTAGAACGTATAACGTATAACGTATAACGTATAACGTATAACGTATAACGTATAACGTATAACGTATAACGTATAACGTATAACGTATAACGTATAACGTATAACGTATAACACGTATAACGTATAACGTATAACGTATAACGTATAACGTATAACGTATAACGTATAACGTATAACGTATAACGTATAACGTATAACGTATAACGTATAACGTATAACGTATAACGTATAACGTATAACGTATAACGTATAACGTATAACGTATAACGTATAACGTATAACGTATAACGTATAACGTAACGTATAACGTATAACGTATAACGTATAACGTATAACGTATAACGTATAACGTATAACGTATAACGTATAACGTATAACGTATAACGTATAACGTATAACGTATAACGTATAACGTATAACGTATAACGTATAACGTATAACGTAGAACGTATAACGTAGAACGTAGAACGTATAACGTATAACGTAGAACGTATAACGTATAACGTATAACGTATAACGTATAACGTATAACGTATAACGTATAACGTATAACGTAATAACGTATAACGTATAACGTATAACGTATAACGTATAACGTATAACGTATAACGTATAACGTATAACGTATAACGTATAACGTATAACGTATAACGTATAGCGTATAACGTATAACGTATAACGTATAACGTATAACGTATATAACGTATAACGTATAACGTATAACGTATAACGTATAACGTATAACGTATAACGTATAACGTATAACGTATAACGTATAACGTATAACGTATAACGTATAACGTATAACGTATAACGTATAACGTATAACGTATAACGTATAACGTATAACGTATAACGTATAACGTATAACGTATAACGTATAACGTATAACGTATAACGTATAACGTATAACGTATAACGTATAACGTATAACGTATAACGTATAACGTATAACGTATAACGGAATAACGTATAACCTATATCGTATAACGTATAACGTATAACGTATAAAGTATAAAGTATAACGTTAAACATATAACTTATAACGTATAGCGTTTAACGTTATACTTTATAGCGTATAACGTATAACGTATAACGTATAACGTATAACGTATAACGTATAACGTATAACGTATAACGTATAACGTATAACGTATAACGTATAACGTATAACGTATAACGTATAACGTATAACGTATAACGTATAACGTATAACGTATAACGTATAACGTATAACGTATAAACGTATAACGTATAACGTATAACGTATAACGTATAACGGATAAACGTATAACCTATATCGTATAACGTATAACGTATAACGTATAAAGTATAAAGTATAACGTTAAACATATAACTTATAACGTATAGCGTTTAACGTTAAACATATAGCGTATAACGTATAACGTATAACGTATAACGTATAACGTATAACGTATAACGTATAACGTATAACGTATAACGTATAACGTATAACGTATAACGTATAACGTATAACGTATAACGTATAACGTATAACGTGTAACGTCTAACGTGTAACGTATAACGTGTAACGTATAACGTATAACGTATAACGTATAACGTATAACGTATAACGTATAACGTATAACGTATAACGTATAACGTATAACGTATAACGTATAACGTATAACGTATAACGTATAACGTATAACGTATAACGTATAACGTATAACGTATAACGTATAACGTATAACGTATAACGTATAACGTATAACGTATAACGTATAACGTATAACGTGTAACGTATAACGTGTAACGTATAACGTGTAACGTATAACGTATATCGTATAACGTATAACGTATAACGTGTAACGTATAACGTGTAACGTGTAACGTATAACGTATAACGTGTAACGTCTAACGTGTAACGTATAACGTGTAACGTATAACGTATAACGTATAACGTATAACGTATAACGTATAACGGATAACGTATAACGTATATCGTATAACGTATAACGTATAACGTATAAAGTATAAAGTATAACGTTAAACATATAACTTATAACGTATAGCGTTTAACGTTAAACATATAGCGTATAACGTATAACGTATAACGTATAACGTATAACGTATAACGTATAACGTATAACGTATAACGTATAACGTATAACGTATAACGTGTAACGTCTAACGTGTAACGTATAACGTGTAACGTATAACGTATAACGTATAACGTATAACGTATAACGGATAACGTATAACGTATATCGTATAACGTATAACGTATAACGTATAAAGTATAAAGTATAACGTATAACGTATAACGTATAACGGATAACGTATAACGTATATCGTATATCGTATAACGTATAACGTATAACGTATAAAGTATAAAGTATAACGTTAAACATATAACTTATAACGTATAGCGTTTAACGTTAAACATATAGCGTATAACGTATAACGTATAACGTATAACGTATAACGTATAACGTATAACGTATAACGTATAACGTATAACGTATAACGTATAACGTATAACGTATAACGTAAAACGTATAACGTATAACGTATAACGTATAACGTATAACGTATAACGTATAACGTATAACGTATAACGTAGAACGTAGAACGTAGAACGTAGAACGTAGAACGTAGAACGTAGAACGTAGAACGTAGAACGTAGAACGTAGAACGTAGAACGTAGAACGTAGAACGTAGAACGTAGAACGTAGAACGTAGAACGTATAACGTAGAACGTAGAACGTAGAACGTATAACGTATAACGTATAACGTATAACGTATACGTAGAACGTAGAACGTATAACGTATAACGTATAACGTATAACGTATAACGTAGAACGTAGAACGTATAACGTATAACGTATAACGTATAACGTATAACGTAGAACGTAGAACGTATAACGTATAACGTATAACGTATAACGTATAACGTATAACGTAGAACGTATAACGTATAACGTATAACGTATAACGTATAACGTATAACGTATAACGTATAACGTATAACGTATAACGTATAACGTATAACGTATAACGTATAACGTATAACGTATAACGTATAACGTATAACGTATAACGTATAACGTATAACGTATAACGTATAACGTATAACGTATAACGTATAACGTATAACGTATAACGTATAACGTATAACGTATAACGTATAACGTATAACGTATAACGTATAACGTAAACGTATAACGTATAACGTATAACGTATAACGTATAACGTATAACGTATAACGTATAACGTTATAACGTATAACGTATAACGTATAACGTATAACGTATAACGTATAACGTATAACGTATAACGTATAACGTATAACGTATAACGTATAACGTATAACGTATAACGTATAACGTATAACGTATAACGTATAACGTATAACGTATAACGTATAAAACGTATAACGTATAACGTATAACGTATAACGTATAACGTATAACGTATAACGTATAACGTATAACGTATAACGTATAACGTATAACGTATAACGTATAACGTATAACGTATAACGTATAACGTATAACGTATAACGTATAACGTATAACGTATAACGTATAACGTATAAACGTATAACGTATAACGTATAACGTATAACGTATAACGTATAACGTATAACGTATAACGTATAACGTATAACGTATAACGTATAACGTATAACGTATAACGTATAACGTATAACGTATAACGTATAACGTATAACGTATAACGTATAACGTATAACGTATAACGTATAACGTATAACGTATAACGTATAACGTATAACGTATAACGTATAACGTATAACGTATAACGTATAACGTATAACGTATAACGTATAACGTATAACGTATAACGTATAACGTATAACGTATAACGTATAACGTATAACGTATAACGTATAACGTATAACGTATAACGTATAACGTATAACGTATAACGTATAACGTATAACGTATAACGTATAACGTATAACGTATAACGTATAACGTATAACGTATAACGTATAACGTATAACGTATAACGTATAACGTATAACGTATAACGTATAACGTATAACGTATAACGTATAACGTATAACGTATAACGTATAACGTATAACGTATAACGTATAACGTATAACGTATAACGTATAACGTATAACGTATAACGTATAACGTATAACGTATAACGTATAACGTATAACGTATAACGTATAACGTATAACGTATAACGTATAACGTATAACGTAATAACGTATAACGTATAACGTAAAACGTATAACGTATAACGTATAACGTATAACGTATAACGTATAACGTATAACGTATAACGTATAACGTATAACGTATAACGTATAACGTATAACGTATAACGTATAACGTATAACGTATAACGTATAACGTATAACGTATAACGTATAACGTATAACGTATAACGTATAACGTATAACGTATAACGTATAACGTATAACGTATAACGTATAACGTATAACGTATAACGTATAACGTATAACGTATAACGTATAACGTATAACGTATAAACGTATAACGTATAACGTATAACGTATAACGTATAACGTATAACGTATAACGTATAACGTATAACGTATAACGTATAACGTATAACGTATAACGTATAACGTATAACGTATAACGTATAACGTATAACGTATAACGTATAACGTATAACGTATAACGTATAACGTATAACGTATAACGTATAACGTATAACGTATAACGTATAACGTATAACGTATAACGTATAACGTATAACGTATAACGTATAACGTATAACGTATAACGTATAACGTATAACGTATAACGTATAACGTATAACGTATAACGTATAACGTATAACGTATAACGTATAACGTAACGTATAACGTATAACGTATAACGTATAACGTATAACGTATAACGTATAACGTATAACGTATAACGTATAACGTATAACGTATAACGTATAAACGTATAACGTATAACGTATAACGTATAACGTATAACGTATAACGTATAACGTATAACGTATAACGTATAACGTATAACGTATAACGTATAACGTATAACGTATAACGTATAACGTATAACGTATAACGTATAACGTATAACGTATAACGTATAACGTATAACGTATAACGTATAACGTATAACGTATAACGTATAACGTATAACGTATAACGTATAACGTATAACGTATAACGTATAACGTATAACGTATAACGTATAACGTATAACGTATAACGTATAACGTATAACGTATAACGTATAACGTATAACGTATAACGTATAACGTATAACGTATAACGTATAACGTATAACGTATAACGTATAACGTATAACGTATAACGTATAACGTATAACGTATAACGTATAACGTATAACGTATAACGTATAACGTATAACGTATAACGTATAACGTATAACGTATAACGTATAACGTATAACGTATAACGTATAACGTATAACGTATAACGTATAACGTATAACGTATAACGTATAACGTATAACGTATAACGTATAACGTATAACGTATAACGTATAACGTATAACGTATAACGTATAACGTATAACGTATAACGTATAACGTATAACGTATAACGTATAACGTATAACGTATAACGTATAACGTATAACGTAACGTACAGCGTATAAACGTATAACGTATAACGTATAACGTATAACGTATAACGTATAACGTATAACGTATAACGTATAACGTATAACGTATAACGTATAACGTATAACGTATAACGTATAACGTATAACGTATAACGTATAACGTATAACGTATAACGTATAACGTATAACGTATAACGTATAACGTATAACGTATAACGTATAACGTATAACGTATAACGTATAACGTATAACGTATAACGTATAACGTATAACGTATAACGTATAACGTATAACGTATAACGTATAACGTATAACGTATAACGTATAACGTATAACGTATAACGTATAACGTATAACGTATAACGTATAACGTATAACGTATAACGTATAACGTATAACGTATAACGTATAACGTATAACGTATAACGTATAACGTATAACGTATAACGTATAACGTATAACGTATAACGTATAACGTATAACGTATAACGTATAACGTATAACGTATAACGTATAACGTATAACGTATAACGTATAACGTATAACGTATAACGTATAACGTATAACGTATAACGTATAACGTATAACGTATAACGTATAACGTATAACGTATAACGTATAACGTATAACGTATAACGTATAACGTATAACGTATAACGTATAACGTATAACGTATAACGTAAACGTATAACGTATAACGTATAACGTATAACGTATAACGTATAACGTATAACGTATAACGTATAACGTATAACGTATAACGTATAACGTATAACGTATAACGTATAACGTATAACGTATAACGTATAACGTATAACGTATAACGTATAACGTATAAACGTATAACGTATAACGTATAACGTATAACGTATAACGTATAACGTATAACGTATAACGTATAACGTATAACGTATAACGTATAACGTATAACGTATAACGTATAACGTATAACGTATAACGTATAACGTATAACGTATAACGTATAACGTATAACGTATAACGTATAACGTATAACGTATAACGTATAACGTATAACGTATAACGTATAACGTATAACGTATAACGTATAACGTATAACGTATAACGTATAACGTATAACGTATAACGTATAACGTATAACGTATAACGTAAAACGTATAACGTATAACGTATAACGTATAACGTATAACGTATAACGTATAACGTATAACGTATAACGTATAACGTATAACGTATAACGTATAACGTATAACGTATAACGTATAACGTATAACGTATAACGTATAACGTATAACGTATAACGTATAACGTATAACGTATA
>CAKAJA020000364.1:212500-218715 GCA_916610235.2 Lasioglossum morio | reverse complement strand
TCCGTCGCCTCGTCCAACCGACGCGCCAGAACGCACTTCGCGAGTCGCTCGATCGTTCGACTAGATGACCCGCTCGACGGTTATTTCGATTTTTCTCGAAAAATACTCATCCGAGAGCGTTGAAACTTCGAAAAACTGCATTAAACGCGGTATTATACAGGGATCTAACATTTAGAATCGTGCGAAACAGCCAGGAAAAAAGTTTACTCTTGACGCGGGGACTTGGAAAAATTTCGCTCGAGCTCCGTCGCCTCGTCCAACCGACGCGCCAGAACGCACTTCGCGAGTCGCTCGATCGTTCGACTAGATGACCCGCTCGACGGTTATTTCGATTTTTCTCGAAAAAATACTCATCCGAGAGCGTTGAAACTTCGAAAAACTGCATTAAACGCGGTATTATACAGGGATCTAACATTTAGAATCGTGCGAAACAGCCAGAAAAAAGTTTACTCTTGACGCGGGGGACTTGGAAAATTTTCGCTCGAGCTCCGTAGCCTCGTCCAACCGACGCGCCAGAACCCACGTCGCGAGTCGCTCGATCTTCCGACTAGATGACCCGCTCGACGGTTATTTCGATTTTTCTCGAAAAATACTCATCCGAGAGCGTTGAAACTTCGAAAAACTGCATTAAACGCGGTATTATAGAGGGATCTAACGTTTAGAATCGTGCGAAACAGCCAGGAAAAAAGTTTACTCTTGACGCGGGGGACTTGGTAAAATTTCGCTCGAGCTCCGTCGCCTCGTCCAACCGACGCGCCAGAACGCACTTCGCGAGACGCTCGGTCGTCCGACTAGATGACCCGCTCGAGGGTTATTTCGATTTTTCTCGAAAAATACTCATCCGAGAGCGTTGAAACTTCGTAAAACTGCATTAAACGCGGTATTATACAAGGATCTAACATTTAGAATCGTGCGAAACAGCCAGGAAAAAAGTTTACTCTTGACGCGGGGACTTGGTAAAATTTCGCTCGAGCTCCGTCGCCTCGTCCAACCGACGCGCCAGAACGCACTTCGCGAGACGCTCGGTCGTCCGACTAGATGACCCGCTCGAGGGTTATTTCGATTTTTCTCGAAAAATACTCATCCGAGAGCGTTGAAACTTCGAAAAACTGCATTAAACGCGGTATTATACAGGGATCTAACATTTAGAATCGTGCGAAACAGCCAGGAAAAAAGTTTACTCTTGACGCGGGGACTTGGAAAAATTTCGCTCGAGCTCCGTCGCCTCGTCCAACCGACGCGCCAGAACGCACTTCGCGAGTCGCTCGATCGTCCGACTAGATGACCCGCTCGACGGTTATTTCGATTTTTCTCGAAAAATACTCATCCGAGAGCGTTGAAACTTCGTAAAACTGCATTAAACGCGGTATTATACAGGGATCTAACATTTAGAATCGTGCGAAACAGCCAGGAAAAAAGTTTACTCTTGACGCGGGGACTTGGAAAAATTTCGCTCGAGCTCCGTCGCCTCGTCCAACCGACGCGCCAGAACGCACTTCGCGAGTCGCTCGATCGTCCGACTAGATGACCCGCTCGACGGTTATTTCGATTTTTTCTCGAAAAATACTCATCCGAGAGCGTTGAAACTTCGTAAAACTGCATTAAACGCGGTATTATACAGGGATCTAACATTTAGAATCGTGCGAAACAGCCAGGAAAAAAGTTTACTCTTGCCGCGGGGACTTGGAAAATTTTCGCTCGAGCTCCGTCGCCTCGTCCAACCGACGCGCCAGAACGCACTTCGCGAGTCGCTCGATCGTTCGACTAGATGACCCGCTCGACGGTTATTTCGATTTTTCTCGAAAAATACTCATCCGAGAGCGTTGAAACTTCGAAAAACTGCATTAAACGCGGTATTATACAGGGATCTAACATTTAGAATCGTGCGAAACAGCCAGGAAAAAAGTTTACTCTTGACGCGGGGACTTGGAAAAATTTCGCTCGAGCTCCGTCGCCTCGTCCAACCGACGCGCCAGAACGCACTTCGCGAGTCGCTCGATCGTTCGACTAGATGACCCGCTCGACGGTTATTTCGATTTTTCTCGAAAAATACTCATCCGAGAGCGTTGAAACTTCGAAAAACTGCATTAAACGCGGTATTATACAGGGATCTAACATTTAGAATCGTGCGAAACAGCCAGGAAAAAAGTTTACTCTTGACGCGGGGACTTGGAAAATTTTCGCTCGAGCTCCGTCGCCTCGTCCAACCGACGCGCCAGAACGCACTTCGCGAGTCGCTCGATCGTCCGACTAGATGACCCGCTCGACGGTTATATCAATTTTTCTCGAAAAATACTCATCCGAGAGCGTTGAAACTTCGTAAAACTGCATTAAACGCGGTATTATACAGGGATCTAACGTTTAGAATCGTGCGAAACAGCCAGGAAAAAAGTTTACTCTTGACGCGGGGACTTGGTAAAATTTCGCTCGAGCTCCGTCGCCTCGTCCAACCGACGCGCCAGAACGCACTTCGCGAGACGCTCGGTCGTCCGACTAGATGACCCGCTGGAGGGTTATTTCGATTTTTCTCGAAAAATACTCATCCGAGAGCGTTGAAACTTCGTAAAACTGCATTAAACGCGGTATTATACAGGGATCTAACATTTAGAATCGTGCGAAACAGCCAGGAAAAAAGTTTACTCTTGACGCGGGGACTTGGAAAAATTTCGCTCGAGCTCCGTCGCTTCGTCCAACCGACGCGCCAGAACGCCCTTCGCGAGACGCTCGGTCGTCCGACTAGATGACCCGCTCGACGGTTATTTCGATTTTTCTCGAAAAATACTCATCCGAGAGCGTTGAAACTTCGAAAAACTGCATTAAACGCGGTATTATACGGGGATCTAACATTTAGAATCGTCCGAAACAGCCAGGAAAAAAGTTTACTCTTGACGCTGGGACTTGGAAAATTTTCGCTCGAGCTCCGTCGCTTCGTCCAACCGACGCGCCAGAACGCTCTTCGCGAGTCGCTCGATCGTCCGACTAGATGACCCGCTCGAGGGTTATTTCGATTTTTCTCGAAAAATACTCATCCGAGAGCGTTGAAACTTCGAAAAACTGCATTAAACGCGGTATTATACGGGATCTAACATTTAGAATCGTCCGAAACAGCCAGGAAAAAAGTTTACTCTTGACGCTGGGACTTGGAAAATTTTCGCTCGAGCTCCGTCGCTTCGTCCAACCGACGCGCCAGAACGCTCTTCGCGAGTCGCTCGATCGTCCGACTAGATGACCCGCTCGAGGGTTATTTCGATTTTTCTCGAAAAATACTCATCCGAGAGCGTTGAAACTTCGAAAAACTGCATTAAACGCGGTATTATAGAGGGATCTAACGTTTAGAATCGTGCGAAACAGCCAGGAAAAAAGTTTACTCTTGACGCGGGGACTTGGTAAAATTTCGCTCGAGCTCCGTCGCCTCGTCCAACCGACGCGCCAGAACGCACTTCGCGAGACGCTCGGTCGTCCGACTAGATGACCCGCTCGAGGGTTATTTCGATTTTTCTCGAAAAATACTCATCCGAGAGCGTTGAAACTTCGAAAAACTGCATTAAACGCGGTATTATACAGGGATCTAACATTTAGAATCGTGCGAAACAGCCAGGAAAAAAGTTTACTCTTGACGCGGGGACTTGGAAAAATTTCGCTCGAGCTCCGTCGCCTCGTCCAACCGACGCGCCAGAACGCACTTCGCGAGTCGCTCGATCGTCCGACTAGATGACCCGCTCGACGGTTATTTCGATTTTTCTCGAAAAATACTCATCCGAGAGCGTTGAAACTTCGTAAAACTGCATTAAACGCGGTATTATACAGGGATCTAACATTTAGAATCGTGCGAAACAGCCAGGAAAAAAGTTTACTCTTGCCGCGGGGACTTGGAAAATTTTCGCTCGAGCTCCGTCGCCTCGTCCAACCGACGCGCCAGAACGCACTTCGCGAGTCGCTCGATCGTTCGACTAGATGACCCGCTCGACGGTTATTTCGATTTTTCTCGAAAAATACTCATCCGAGAGCGTTGAAACTTCGAAAAACTGCATTAAACGCGGTATTATACAGGGATCTAACATTTAGAATCGTGCGAAACAGCCAGGAAAAAAGTTTACTCTTGACGCGGGGACTTGGAAAAATTTCGCTCGAGCTCCGTCGCCTCGTCCAACCGACGCGCCAGAACGCACTTCGCGAGTCGCTCGATCGTTCGACTAGATGACCCGCTCGACGGTTATTTCGATTTTTCTCGAAAAATACTCATCCGAGAGCGTTGAAACTTCGAAAAACTGCATTAAACGCGGTATTATACAGGGATCTAACATTTAGAATCGTGCGAAACAGCCAGGAAAAAAGTTTACTCTTGACGCGGGGACTTGGAAAATTTTCGCTCGAGCTCCGTAGCCTCGTCCAACCGACGCGCCAGAACCCACGTCGCGAGTCGCTCGATCTTCCGACTAGATGACCCGCTCGACGGTTATTTCGATTTTTCTCGAAAAATACTCATCCGAGAGCGTTGAAACTTCGAAAAACTGCATTTAAACGCGGTATTATAGAGGGATCTAACGTTTAGAATCGTGCGAAACAGCCAGGAAAAAAGTTTACTCTTGACGCGGGGACTTGGTAAAATTTCGCTCGAGCTCCGTCGCCTCGTCCAACCGACGCGCCAGAACGCACTTCGCGAGACGCTCGGTCGTCCGACTAGATGACCCGCTCGAGGGTTATTTCGATTTTTCTCGAAAAATACTCATCCGAGAGCGTTGAAACTTCGTAAAACTGCATTAAACGCGGTATTATACAAGGATCTAACATTTAGAATCGTGCGAAACAGCCAGGAAAAAAGTTTACTCTTGACGCGGGGACTTGGTAAAATTTCGCTCGAGCTCCGTCGCCTCGTCCAACCGACGCGCCAGAACGCACTTCGCGAGACGCTCGGTCGTCCGACTAGATGACCCGCCTCGAGGGTTATTTCGATTTTTCTCGAAAAATACTCATCCGAGAGCGTTGAAACTTCGAAAAACTGCATTAAACGCGGTATTATACAGGGATCTAACATTTAGAATCGTGCGAAACAGCCAGGAAAAAAGTTTACTCTTGACGCGGGGACTTGGAAAAATTTCGCTCGAGCTCCGTCGCCTCGTCCAACCGACGCGCCAGAACGCACTTCGCGAGTCGCTCGATCGTCCGACTAGATGACCCGCTCGACGGTTATTTCGATTTTTCTCGAAAAATACTCATCCGAGAGCGTTGAAACTTCGTAAAACTGCATTAAACGCGGTATTATACAGGGATCTAACATTTAGAATCGTGCGAAACAGCCAGGAAAAAAGTTTACTCTTGACGCGGGGACTTGGAAAAATTTCGCTCGAGCTCCGTCGCCTCGTCCAACCGACGCGCCAGAACGCACTTCGCGAGTCGCTCGATCGTCCGACTAGATGACCCGCTCGACGGTTATTTCGATTTTTCTCGAAAAATACTCATCCGAGAGCGTTGAAACTTCGTAAAACTGCATTAAACGCGGTATTATACAGGGATCTAACATTTAGAATCGTGCGAAACAGCCAGGAAAAAAGTTTACTCTTGCCGCGGGGACTTGGAAAAATTTTCGCTCGAGCTCCGTCGCCTCGTCCAACCGACGCGCCAGAACGCACTTCGCGAGTCGCTCGATCGTTCGACTAGATGACCCGCTCGACGGTTATTTCGATTTTTCTCGAAAAATACTCATCCGAGAGCGTTGAAACTTCGAAAAACTGCATTAAACGCGGTATTATACAGGGATCTAACATTTAGAATCGTGCGAAACAGCCAGGAAAAAAGTTTACTCTTGACGCGGGGACTTGGAAAAATTTCGCTCGAGCTCCGTCGCCTCGTCCAACCGACGCGCCAGAACGCACTTCGCGAGTCGCTCGATCGTTCGACTAGATGACCCGCTCGACGGTTATTTCGATTTTTTCTCGAAAAATACTCATCCGAGAGCGTTGAAACTTCGAAAAACTGCATTAAACGCGGTATTATACAGGGATCTAACATTTAGAATCGTGCGAAACAGCCAGGAAAAAAGTTTACTCTTGACGCGGGGACTTGGAAAATTTTCGCTCGAGCTCCGTCGCCTCGTCCAACCGACGCGCCAGAACGCACTTCGCGAGTCGCTCGATCGTCCGACTAGATGACCCGCTCGACGGTTATATCAATTTTTCTCGAAAAATACTCATCCGAGAGCGTTGAAACTTCGTAAA
>CAKAJA020000364.1:197500-207500 GCA_916610235.2 Lasioglossum morio | reverse complement strand
TTCTGTGGAAAAGGGAGTATGTCCGGAGTCGTTTGTTGGAAACGGTATCCTCGTTAAGAGGATAAACAAAATTACTCAGGGTAGCCTGTGGAAAACGCGTGGTTGCGCGTTGTCGTGTAATCGTTCGCGAACATCGAGAGGATAGACGAGACGCGAAGGACCGGCTCGTGATGCTCGCTTTTAAAGCAGTCGTGAGTCTGACACCCTACTCCGTGCCGTGTGGCCCAATAGTGCGCACCACGAGAGCTTGGGACGAATGACCGCTGCCAGAGCCGGCTGTGAAGTCCCGCTCTCTATTTTATCGAGTTCGCGTATAACCAAGAGCACGGGAACGTTGCGCCGCACGCGGTGTGTTCGTTGACGACGGAACATATATAGTATATATCATATATAATATTTTTATACATTCGAGAGAGGATCGAGCTGCTCGTGATGCTCGCTTTTTTTAATAAAAGCAGTCGTGAGTCTGACAACACCCTCCTCTCTTCTCTCCGTGCCGTGTGGCCCAATAGTGCGCACCACGAGAGAGAGAGAGAGCCTTGGGTCGAGAATGACCGCTGCTTCTACAAACTAAGCCAGAGAGCCGGCTGCGCGAGTCCGCCAGTTGTATCGAATAAAAAAATATTTTATGAAGAATACGTTCCGAAGATAAACGGTGCTTTTCCGAGAGGACCGGTCGCGTGACGCTCCGACTAAAGCCTATGCACCACGACTTCCCGACGATGACACCCTACTCTCTGTGTGGCCCAATAGTGCGCGCAGACGAGCGTGGGACGAAGAACTTCGGGGATGATCGCGCGTGTACGGCCGCAGAGAGGAACGCCGCCGATTCGTGAGTTCGCTTGTATCGGAATCGCATTCGTTTCCTCGTGCACACAACCAAACATTTTATAGAAATGTGTTTATCGAGAAGAGAGGACCGGCTCGTGATGCTCGCTTTTAAAGCAGTCGTGAGTCTGACACCCTACTCCGTGCCGTGTGGCCCAATAGTGCGCACCACGTGAGCTTGGGACGAATGACCGCTGCCAGAGCCGGCTGTGAAGTCCCTCCGTTCTCACATTTCGAATAAAAGAAAAATAGAGGAGAGGAAAATGTTTCTCTGGATCCAGTATCCGGGATGTGTCTCTCTACGAGAGATCCCCGTCGTTTCACAGAGAATAAAATTCCTCTCCGCGTTTTCCACGTTACATAGGCTTTTCAATGTACTGTTCGCCCGGCCGTCAGATACTCGCTAGTCTCGCGGGTATTCTGACGGTTTTATTTTTCCGTTTCTACGGACGACGACAGTGTCGTTCTTAAAACGACGCCTGAATCTCCTTCGCGCGCTGGTTGGAGCTTTCAGGTATCGGCGTTCTTTTACGAACCGCAGAACAAGAGACATAACATATATTGATTATAAATCAAAAATATATACGATTACCCTGAACGGTGGATCACTTGGCTCGTGGGTCGATGAAGAACGCAGCTAATTGCGCGTCAACGTGTGAACTGCAGGACACATGAACATCGACATTTCGAACGCACATTGCGGTCCACGGATACAATTCCTGGACCACGCCTGGCTGAGGGTCGTTTACGTAACCAAATACTGCTTGCGTTGCTCTTGTAAGTCCCCGCCGTCGCTTACCTCTCCAAAAGTATATTTGGAGGGCGCAAAGAGCGTTTCTGAGTCGGGTTGCAAAGATGCGTACGTACGAGCGATAGATGGGCGTTTCGTCGGCGTTTGCCGCGGTTCGGTGAAAATTGCTGATTTCGCATTGCGTCTTAGACAACAGAGATAGAGTTTGTCAAAGTTTCTTCCACGAGAAGCGAAGTAGGGATATTGGTATTTCTTACGTTCGAACTTGCGTGAGTGTTTTACGGTGTCGTGAGTCGTTATATACGACCGCCCGTAGGCACCGCTTCGACTTAGGATCTCCAAATCTCTCACCTTCTCTAGCGAGAAACGATTCGCCTTGCGAGAGAAAGCCGTTATCACTCTTGAACATTTAACGCGCTCCCGACGTCGCCTGAAATGATGCGTATACGAAAGACGCGTAGAAAATATATAAAAGAGTCTCAAGAGACTACAGAGATGGACACACAAAAATATGAAAGAGAAAAGGAATACTGTTGTGGCACACACAGTGTGTTTGTGTGTGAGTGTGTGTGTCGTGTGCAATATTATAAGCCCCAGGGAGAGAATATGCCTGTGCGTGGATGCGTTTCTCTGAGAACACTCTACTTATGGCGGAGGGTCGTCGTTGTGTCAAGCAACACAGCGATATTTCGACAAACATATATATTACAACCTTCGAGTCTTCGAGGGAGAGAGTGAGAAGAAAAGAAGACACAAACAGTGGTCTCTCGTTTTCTACGAACGCTTTGATGTTCGATGGACAGCGGAGCAACGAGCGCAGCAATGTGCGGGATGAGCACGTCGTACTTGATCGGGTCGGAATTATTCCCCGTCGTCGACGTGTCCTCGCTAATCTGTGAAGATTGCCATTCCATCGCCACGTTCGTTGAATCGGTATTCAACTTCTCTCCAGCTCTCTCGATGGGTCTCTTTGGTTTTATGTGAGAAGAGATATCGTCTTGTGTTTGTGCGCGCAACGTTTCTGCACCCCCGTGATGAAAGTAAGAGAAGAGAAATCCCACCGGGTTATATGTATTATAACTTTTATAATATATATACTCCTCTATTGGCGAGGCTTTTTCGAACGATTGATTGTCACACGACTACAAGACACACCACACACGTTATATTACACACTTGTGTTCACGCACGGAACAGCACCGCAGGGAGAAAGATAATTTACAAAAGAATTAACCCCTTTGTCGGTCGCCCCATGTCTTTTCTTTTTCTTCGTTTTTGTCGATTCGTGTGGAACCGCGCGATCTTGTCGGTCGTCCAGTCCCCGGAAGTTCTTTTCGACGGACGTTAAAGTTAACCGGCACAGATCGTCTAGCGAGAGTTTCCGATCGACGAGCAAAACGAAGAAAAGAAGTTTTAAGACACTTTGGTGTGGCGCTTAAGGCATATTGGTTTTCTTGTATATATATTATCTTCTCTTCTGTCGTGTAGTGTTGTTTCGTTTTCTTTTTTTTTCTTTTTTTTTTGTGCTCTGTACGTTTTCGCGAGTACTACTTTTTTTTTACGCTCTTTCGTAGAAACACAAAAATATTTTATTTCACGTACGACGACCTCAGAGTAGGCGAGATTACCCGCTGAATTTAAGCATATTACTAAGCGGAGGAAAAGAAACTAACAAGGATTTCCTTAGTAGCGGCGAGCGAACAGGAATTAGCCCAGCACTGAATCCCGCGGTTCTGCCGTTGGGAAATGTAGTGTTCAGGAGGGTCAATTTATCCCGAGACGTCGAACCGCGTCCAAGTCCATCTTGAATGGGGCCATTTACCCGTAGAGGGTGCCAGGCCCGTAGCGACTGGTACGCGTTTCGGGAGGACCTCTCCTTAGAGTCGGGTTGCTTGAGAGTGCAGCCCTAAGTGGGTGGTAAACTCCATCTAAGGCTAAATATGACCACGAGACCGATAGCGAACAAGTACCGTGAGGGAAAGTTGAAAAGAACTTTGAAGAGAGAGTTCAAGAGTACGTGAAACCGTTCAGGGGTAAACCTGAGAAACCCAAAAGATCGAATGGGGAGATTCATCGTCGACGAGGCTGGCTTTCGTTGGTGCGCAGATAGCCCGCAATGGGTCATTTCGGTGATTCCAGTGCGAGGGTACACCATCAACGTTTGATGTTCCGGTCGCGTAGTCGTGCACTTCTCCCTTAGTAGAACGTCGCGACCCGTTGCGTGTCGGTCTACGGTTCGAGGCCGTTGCCTGTCGTGTCGCGTTCGCGCGCACACGGCAGACGCTCGATCACCTGGCCGGCTGCGTGACGGTACTCTGACGGTATCGGGCCGCAACCAATCCATTTTCGAATGTGTGTGCGTCAGGCCCGCCGCAAGCTCGGTTAGTTTGTCACCCGGATGGTACGGACCTAGCGCCGGCTCCGGGCCTAACCAGCTGTTAGCAGGCGGTGTCCTCGGACTGGCCAAGCTTTGAATTACCGGTCAGCGACGCTACTGCTTTGGGTACTCTCAGGACCCGTCTTGAAACACGGACCAAGGAGTCTAACATGTGCGCGAGTCATTGGGACATGTAAACCTAAAGGCGCAATGAAAGTAAAGGTCGTATCTTAGCGTCGACCAAGGGAGGATGGGCCGCGTCACGATGCGGCCTCGCACTCCCGGGGCGTCTCGTTCTCATTGCGAGAAGAGGCGCACCCAGAGCGTACACGTTGGGACCCGAAAGATGGTGAACTATGCCTGGTCAGGACGAAGTCAGGGGAAACCCTGATGGAGGTCCGTAGCGATTCTGACGTGCAAATCGATCGTCGGAACTGGGTATAGGGGCGAAAGACTAATCGAACCATCTAGTAGCTGGTTCCCTCCGAAGTTTCCCTCAGGATAGCTGGCACTCGCTCGTTCCTCTTTTGATGAACGTGTGCGAGTCTCATCTGGTAAAGCGAATGATTAGAGGCCTTGGGGCCGAAACGACCTCAACCTATTCTCAAACTTTAAATGGGTGAGATCTCTGGCTTGCTTGGATCAATGAAGCCACGAGATTATAATATATGGATCAGAGTGCCAAGTGGGCCAATTTTGGTAAGCAGAACTGGCGCTGTGGGATGAACCAAACGCAGAGTTAAGGCGCCTAAGTCGACGCTTATGGGATACCATGAAAGGCGTTGGTTGCTTAAGACAGCAGGACGGTGGCCATGGAAGTCGGAATCCGCTAAGGAGTGTGTAACAACTCACCTGCCGAAGCAACTAGCCCTGAAAATGGATGGCGCTGAAGCGTCGCGCCTATACTCCGCCGTCAGCGGCAAGTGAGGTTGACGTTAGCTTTTTTTAAAGGCGCGTCTTCCATGAAGCTCTGACGAGTAGGAGGGTCGCGGCGGTGTGCGCAGAAGGGTCTGGGCGTGAGCCTGCCTGGAGCCGCCGTCGGTGCAGATCTTGGTGGTAGTAGCAAATACTCCAGCGAGGCCCTGGAGGACTGACGTGGAGAAGGGTTTCGTGTGAACAGCCGTTGCACACGAGTCAGTCGATCCTAAGCCCTAAGAGAAATCCTATGTAGATGAGGTGTCCTAAGTGAGAGAAAGCAACAAACAAAAATGAGAGAGAGATACACACCCATCGGGCGAAAGGGAATCCGGTTTCTATTCCGGAACCCGGCAGCGGAACCGCATACCATTCGGGCCCTCGTAAGAGTGTTCGTCGGGGTAACCCAAAATGACCTGGAGACGCCGTCGGGAGATCCGGGGAGAGTTTTCTTTTCTGTATAAGCGTTCGAGTTCCCTGGAAACCTCTAGCAGGGAGATAGGGTTTGGAACGCGAAGAGCACCGCAGTTGCGGCGGTGTCCGGATCTTCCCCTCGGACCTTGAAAATCCAGGAGAGGGCCACGTGGAGGTGTCGCGCCGGTTCGTACCCATATCCGCAGCAGGTCTCCAAGGTAAAGAGCCTCTAGTCGATAGATTAATGTAGGTAAGGGAAGTCGGCAAATTGGATCCGTAACTTCGGAATAAGGATTGGCTCTGAGGAGCGGGGCGTGTCGGGCTTGGTCGGGAAGCGGGTCTGGCTGACGTGCCGGGCCTGGGCGAGGTGAACACATTATTACTAATGCTGGGATCCGAGCTCGGTCCCGTGCCTTGGCCTCCCGCGGATCTTCCTTGCTGCGAGGCTTTCGTCTAGAACGGCGATCGTCCTCTTCGGCCGCCATTCAACGCTCAGCTCAGAACTGGCACGGACTAGGGGAATCCGACTGTCTAATTAAAACAAAGCATTGCGATGGCCCCCACGGGTGTTGACGCAATGTGATTTCTGCCCAGTGCTCTGAATGTCAACGTGAAGAAATTCAAAAAAGCGCGGGTAAACGGCGGGAGTAACTATGACTCTCTTAAGGTAGCCAAATGCCTCGTCATCTAATTAGTGACGCGCATGAATGGATTAACGAGATTCCCTCTGTCCCTATCTACTGGCGGGGACAGTTGCTGGGTCTCTCGTGGGTCGAATGGGCGCCTCTGGCGGTCCCACGATATGCAGAACATGAACTCACTGAGCTGCACTGGTGCTGCGGCGATGACCGAAAAGTGAGAACGACCAGCTTTTGCTCGGTTCGTCGCTGGCACGTTAAGAACGAGCCGTGCCAGCGTAGCGATGCAGTAGCATCATTGTATTGTATAGAAGAAGCGGGAGGATTCATACAGATTTATCTGTTTTGTGTTTTTCCCGTTTTCGAAAGCAATACGCCGCTACGGTTCTTAGAAGAGAGGCTTCTTGAACTTAGGCGGGCGGACAGCGGAGCAGCACACAGCATGATACGGGAAGAGCACGTCGCACAGGATCGGGTTGAAGCATCCCCGTCGTCGACGCGTCCTCGTTAATCTGGGTGACTGCCATTCTGTCGCCTGGTTCTGAAAGCAACACGCTGCTGGAACTTAGGTGGATGGACAGCGGAGCGGCGCACAGCACGATGCGGGAAGAGCACGTTGCACATGATCGGGTTGAAGCATCCCCGTCGTCAACGTGTCCTCGCTAATCTGTGCGACCGCCATTCTGTCGCCTGGTTTCAGAAGCAACATGCCGTCAGTACTTAGGCGAATGAACATCGGAGCGGCACACGGCACGATGCGGGACGAGCACGTTGCACATGATCGGGTTGAAGTATCCCCGTCGTCAGCGTGTCCCCGCTAATCTGTGTGACCGCCATTTCGTCGCCGGGTTTCTGTAAGCAACACGCTTCTAGAACTTATCGTGTTCGCTGTCGTGAAGACTCGCTAAGGGATGGGCTCACATTCCCCGGAGAGCTCGGCCTCTGTAAAGGAGCACCCGGTGCTCTAGCTACACTTGCGCCTCCACGCGGTCCCGCTGGATGGCAGGCTCTTCGGAGTCTGTGAAACTAAACGAAGTGTAGTGGAGTGGAGGAGACAACCACTCTAAGTCCACGTCTCCCACGTGTTTGCCGTGCGTGGCGACCCTTGTCGTCGGAAAAGGGGATCCTGGGATCTGAGGGGGCCCACTCCTGCGGGTGTGACGTCCCCAACACGTACCTTTGGCCTCCGCTTCGACTAGATGGGCGGCTAGGCGAGAAAAGAACCCTATGCCTAGTCAATCGGCTCGGAAGGATCAATAGCTCCGGCGATGTGGTCCTTCTGGGGTGAGGATGCGGTAGGTGGTTGAACAGACTACTGGTAGGCCACCGATATCCGCGGACTATATTCCGGGCGACGCACTAACCTGCCGGAGGCAGGTTCCATTTGAGGGTCCAGTGAGGCTGGTGCCGTGCCGGAATGAATCGAACGAAATACTTTCATGGAAACTCGAAATAGAAAACAGAGAGTCAAGTCGCCGGGACCAGTGCAAGGCGAAGCCGAGCATGAAGCCGTCGCAGCTGGGGTAGGGTTGGCTGAAATTAGCGTACCTACACCAGTGTCCGTCAAAGTCGAGAGGACCGAGGATGTGGCCCTGAGCCAGCCTAGCGTGACCCTCGAAAGGTGCGATGCACCAAAAAAGAGCAAGAGCAAGAATCTTGTACCGGTCGTGAAAGCGCCGTGCAAGACCTGCTCTTGCAAGGAGACGAAGAACTCTCCCCCGTCCGAGGGAAGTTCGAAGAAGCAGGGGCAAGGTGCGAACCTTGTCTCTGGGAATGGCGTAGCGCTCGGCGAGGGTACCTCAAAGAGCCGTGATATCCATTCGGGCAAGAGGAAAGCCGTGAAGGCTCCTTCTGCCAAAAAGGACAAACGCTCGGCCAAGGTGGCACCAGCCGAAGCAGAGCGTGAGCGACTGGGAGGGAAACCGGTGGAGGCGGTTCCCGGGCCCAGAGTACGGCCTCTCGATCTCATCAGAGACGAAGCCTTTGAGCAAGTCGAGGCCATAGCTAAACGGAGTAGCATCCAGGGTGTCTCCAAAGAAGCTGCGGCCACGATTATGCAAAGTGCGAATGCACTCAATCAGCTCGTCCAGGAACTTATTCAGCGGAATAGTTTCCTCGAAGGACATCTGGCAGCGGTCAGGGCAGATAGAGCTAGACCGACTGCACCGAGTGCAGTGACTGCGTCAAAGACTGCCCCGCGGTCTGCGACCAGTCAAGCTGGTAAGCGCGCCCACTCGACCTACGCCGATGCGGTTAGGGTCGAGTGTAGTAAAGTCCCCCCGGACGCGGTTAAGCCACCACAGCACGTGGTAAGGATTTTTCCGCCGAAGGGCACGGAGCAGAGCAGCGAAGCGACTAAGCGGACTGTTCTCTCTGTCGTGAAACCTGCGAAGGAGAAGATCCGCGTGAGGTCAGTACGACTCATCCACTCCGGTGGCATCGTAGTCGAGACCGAGCGCAAAGAAGATCTTCAAGTCTTCACGGGGAGTAAGGGACTGAAAGAGAAAGGACTTTCGGTCTCTATGCCGTCTAAACGGAACCCGTCACTCATTGTGTACGATGTTCCGAAGAAGATGGCAAGAGAAGAGGTTGCTTCCAATCTGTGGAAGCAAAACCTGTCCGATATGACTCAGAAAGAGTTTACCTCTAACCTGAAGGTCAGCTACCAAGCTGGTCCTAAGGGCAGGGAGGCGACCAACTGGGTCATCGATGTCAGTCCGCAGGTTCGCCAGCGGCTGAAAAGTGGGGTAGCACGCGTGTACCTTGGCTGGTCAGCTTGTCGTGTACAGGACTATGTCACGGTCACACGGTGCTTCAAGTGCCAGAAGTTTGGCCACACGGCTAAACGATGCAAGCACAAAGACGACATCTGTGGTCACTGCGCTGAGAAGGGTCACACCTTCGCCACCTGCAGCAAGAAGAGTGGACAGCCGGTCTGCTCGAATTGCAAGGAGCGTGGTAAGCCTTATGGCCACAGATCCCGAGACAAGCTGTGCGCTTCCTACCAGGTCGCGTTACAGCAAGTAGTCGCTCGAACCAACTATGGCTGAGCGCACCGGAGATAGACAACGATCTCAGAGGCCGATTCGAATCGTGCAGCATAATATGCGGCGAGCTCGGATCGTAACCGATGAAATCAGATCTTTGCTGCATGCGCATGGAGTCGATGTGTTACTAGCGCAAGAGCCGTACAGCTGGGAAGGCAAAATGCCTGGGCTGGAACGGACTACGAAGTTGATAGCGGAAGGGGATCGACCGATGGCAGCTATCGCTGTCACCAACCGAGACCTAACCGTTGTCAAGATTTCACATCTTTGCGACACACATCTCTCCTGTGCGTGCGTTAAGGGCAATTTCGGTGAGTTCTACCTAGTCAGCCAGTACTTTCAATGCTCTGAAGAGATTGAACCAAGTCTGGCTCGACTGGAGAGAGTGCTTGCGGCATTGAGTCACAACAGAGTCGTGATCGCAGCGGACGTCAACAGTAAATCTGCTCTCTGGGGCAGTATGGTGACTGACGCGAGAGGCCGAAAACTCGAAGAGTTTGTGGCCCGGCACGGCTTGGTTGTTTTGAACGAGGCCGGTAGTATGCCCACGTACTCCGGACCCGTCGGAGAGTCCTTTATAGATGTCACATTTGCGACACCTGACATGTCAGACAAAGTGCGAGGATGGAAAGTCCAGCGGGACTTAACATCTAGTGACCACAGAGTCATACGTTTTTCGTTGGAGTTCTCAGCCACGGATGGAAACCGGCACCATGATGGGCGGTTCCACCTGGATAGTGCGAACTCCGAGAGATTCGAGCGAGCGCTGCTGGAAAGCAAGGAGAGATTAACCCTCCGACCGAGCTGTCGCGAGGAGGTTGAACAACTAGCACAGGAATTCGAGGAATCGATTGTCCAAGCGTGCGAGTCCTCCATGCGGACCAAGCGGTGGCACTCCAAGTCAGTCCCTTGGTGGACACCAGAGTTGACGAGACAGAAGAGGCGAGTCTACAGATGTAGACGAGCTTCACAGAACCCGAGACTATCGGAGGATGAGAGAGCTGACCGAAAAGCTGAGTATCTCGTGCAG
>CAKAJA020000364.1:182500-192500 GCA_916610235.2 Lasioglossum morio | reverse complement strand
ATTGCTTTCAATTCTGGCGGCGTATTGCTTTCGCTTCCAGCGGCGTATTGCCTCTCATTCTAGCGGCGTATTGCTTTCGCTTCCAGCGGCGTATTGCTTTCGCTTCCAGCGGCGTATTGCTTTCGCTTCCAGCGGCGTATTGCCTCTCATTCTGGCGGCGTATTGCTTTCGCTTCCAGCGGCGTATTGCCTCTCATTCTAGCGGCGTATTGCTTTCGCTTCCAGCGGCGTATTGCCTCTCATTCTAGCGGCGTATTGCTTTCGCTTCCAGCGGCGTATTGCCTCTCATTCTGGCGGCGTATTGCTTTCGCTTCCAGCGGCGTATTGCTTTCGCTTCCAGCGGCGTATTGCCTCTCATTCTGGCGGCGTATTGCTTTCGCTTCCAGCGGCGTATTGCCTCTCATTCTAGCGGCGTATTGCTTTCGCTTCCAGCGGCGTATTGCCTCTCATTCTGGCGGCGTATTGCTTTCGCTTCCAGCGGCGTATTGCCTCTCATTCTGGCGGCGTATTGCCTTCGCTTCCAGCGGCGTATTGCCTCTCATTATAGCGGCGTATTGCCACAGTTTTGGAGGCGTATTGCCTCCAATTCTACCGGCGTATAGCCAGAGTTCTAGAAGCATATTGCCAGAATTTTCGCAGCATATTTTTCTTACTTACTGCGTCATATTGAATTGCTTTCGCTTCCAGCGGCGTATTGCTTTCGCTTCCAGCGGCGTATTGCCTCTCATTCTGGCGGCGTATTGCTTTCGCTTCCAGCGGCGTATTGCCTCTCATTCTGGCGGCGTATTGCCTTCGCTTCCAGCGGCGTATTGCCTCTCATTATAGCGGCGTATTGCCACAGTTTTGGAGGCGTATTGCCTCCAATTCTACCGGCGTATAGCCAGAGTTCTAGAAGCATATTGCCAGAATTTTCGCAGCATATTTTTCTTACTTACTGCGTCATATTGAATCAGACGGCAGATGCATTTTACATTATTTTAACAATGTAACTCCAGTAACAAAACAAATTACCGGCATTCGCATTATATCTGTAAATAATTCATTCGATTTAAACGTAAAAATTAAAGAATTAATTTTTTAAACTAATTCTAAGATACAAATAAAACAATATTTGACATATTGCATTAATTCACATAATAATTTGTTATTTTAAAGCATACAAAGCGTGCCCAACCGGCATCCTGATACTCTCGCAAATCCACCAAATCGGTTTCTAAGAAAAAAAAAAGTAGGGACAGAGGGAATCTCGTTAATCCACTTCTGCCGAGCGCAAACATGTTCAGGAAGTATCACCCTAATAGTACAGACCAAAATTAACTCCCGCCGTTTACCCGCGGTTTTTTCAAAACGCAAATAAGTACACGATGACTTGTAACTCCGTACATTATTTCAATTTTTCTCGAAAAATACTGATCCGAGAGCGTTCAAACTTCGTAAAACTGCATTAAACGCGGTATTATACAGGGATCTAACATTTAGAATCGTCCGAAACAGCCAGGAAAAAAGTTTACTCTTGATCGGTTTCTAAGAAAAAATAAAAAATAGGGTGTGGGAATTTCGTTAATCCACTTCTGCCGAGCGCAAACATGTTCAGGAAGTATCACCCTAATAGTACAGACCAAAATTAACTCCCGCCGTTTACCCGCGGTTTTTTCAAAACGCAAATAAGTACACGATGACTTGTAACTCCGTACATTATTTCAATTTTTCTCGAAAAATACTGATCCGAGAGCGTTGAAACTTCGTAAAACTGCATTAAACGCGGTATTATACAGGGATCTAACATTTAGAATCGTGCGAAACAGCCAGGAAAAAAGTTTACTCTTGACGCGGGGACTTGGTAAAATTTCGCTCGAGCTCCGTCGCCTCGTCCAACCGACGCGCCAGAACGCCCTTCGCGAGACGCTCGGTCGTCCGACTAGATGACCCGCTCGACGGTTATTTCGATTTTTCTCGAAAAATACTCATCCGAGTGCGTTGAAACTTCGTAAAACTGCATTAAACGCGGTATTATACAGGGATCTAACATTTAGAATCGTGCGAAACAGCCAGGAAAAAAGTTTACTCGTGACGCGGGGACTTGGAAAAATTTCGCTCGACCTCCGTCGCTTCGTCCAACCGACGCGCCAGAACGCTCCTCGCGAGTCGCTCGATCGTTCGACTAGATGACCCGCTCGACGGTTATTTCGATTTTTCTCGAAAAATACTCATCCGAGAGCGTTGAAACTTCGTAAAACTGCATTAAACGCAGTATTATACAGGGATCTAACATTTAGAATCGTGCGAAACAGCCAGGAAAAAAGTTTACTCTTGACGCGGGGACTTGGAAAATTTTCGCTCGAGCTCCGTAGCCTCGTCCAACCGACGCGCCAGAACCCACGTCGCGAGTCGCTCGATCTTCCGACTAGATGACCCGCTCGACGGTTATTTCGATTTTTCTCGAAAAATACTCATCCGAGAGCGTTGAAACTTCGAAAAACTGCATTAAACGCGGTATTATAGAGGGATCTAACGTTTAGAATCGTGCGAAACAGCCAGGAAAAAAGTTTACTCTTGACGCGGGGACTTGGTAAAATTTCGCTCGAGCTCCGTCGCCTCGTCCAACCGACGCGCCAGAACGCACTTCGCGAGACGCTCGGTCGTCCGACTAGATGACCCGCTCGAGGGTTATTTCGATTTTTCTCGAAAAATACTCATCCGAGAGCGTTGAAACTTCGTAAAACTGCATTAAACGCGGTATTATACAGGGATCTAACATTTAGAATCGTGCGAAACAGCCAGGAAAAAAGTTTACTCTTGACGCGGGGACTTGGAAAAATTTCGCTCGAGCTCCGTCGCTTCGTCCAACCGACGCGCCAGAACGCCCTTCGCGAGACGCTCGGTCGTCCGACTAGATGACCCGCTCGACGGTTATTTCGATTTTTCTCGAAAAATACTCATCCGAGAGCGTTGAAACTTCGAAAAACTGCATTAAACGCGGTATTATACGGGGATCTAACATTTAGAATCGTCCGAAACAGCCAGGAAAAAAGTTTACTCTTGACGCTGGGACTTGGAAAATTTTCGCTCGAGCTCCGTCGCTTCGTCCAACCGACGCGCCAGAACGCTCTTCGCGAGTCGCTCGATCGTCCGACTAGATGACCCGCTCGAGGGTTATTTCGATTTTTCTCGAAAAATACTCATCCGAGAGCGTTGAAACTTCGAAAAACTGCATTAAACGCGGTATTATACGGGGATCTAACATTTAGAATCGTCCGAAACAGCCAGGAAAAAAGTTTACTCTTGACGCTGGGACTTGGAAAATTTTCGCTCGAGCTCCGTCGCTTCGTCCAACCGACGCGCCAGAACGCTCTTCGCGAGTCGCTCGATCGTCCGACTAGATGACCCGCTCGAGGGTTATTTCGATTTTTCTCGAAAAATACTCATCCGAGAGCGTTGAAAATTCGAAAAACTGCATTAAACGCGGTATTATAGAGGGATCTAACGTTTAGAATCGTGCGAAACAGCCAGGAAAAAAGTTTACTCTTGACGCGGGGACTTGGTAAAATTTCGCTCGAGCTCCGTCGCCTCGTCCAACCGACGCGCCAGAACGCACTTCGCGAGACGCTCGGTCGTCCGACTAGATGACCCGCTCGAGGGTTATTTCGATTTTTCTCGAAAAATACTCATCCGAGTGCGTTGAAACTTCGTAAAACTGCATTAAACGCGGTATTATACAGGGATCTAACATTTAGAATCGTGCGAAACAGCCAGGAAAAAAGTTTACTCTTGACGCGGGGACTTGGAAAAATTTCGCTCGACCTCCGTCGCTTCGTCCAACCGACGCGCCAGAACGCTCCTCGCGAGTCGCTCGATCGTTCGACTAGATGACCCGCTCGACGGTTATTTCGATTTTTCTCGAAAAATACTCATCCGAGAGCGTTGAAACTTCGTAAAACTGCATTAAACGCAGTATTATACAGGGATCTAACATTTAGAATCGTGCGAAACAGCCAGGAAAAAAGTTTACTCTTGACGCGGGGACTTGGAAAATTTTCGCTCGAGCTCCGTAGCCTCGTCCAACCGACGCGCCAGAACCCACGTCGCGAGTCGCTCGATCTTCCGACTAGATGACCCGCTCGACGGTTATTTCGATTTTTCTCGAAAAATACTCATCCGAGAGCGTTGAAACTTCGAAAAACTGCATTAAACGCGGTATTATACAGGGATCTAACATTTAGAATCGTGCGAAACAGCCAGGAAAAAAGTTTACTCTTGACGCGGGGACTTGGAAAAATTTCGCTCGAGCTCCGTCGCCTCGTCCAACCGACGCGCCAGAACGCACTTCGCGAGTCGCTCGATCGTTCGACTAGATGACCCGCTCGACGGTTATTTCGATTTTTCTCGAAAAATACTCATCCGAGAGCGTTGAAACTTCGAAAAACTGCATTAAACGCGGTATTATACAGGGATCTAACATTTAGAATCGTGCGAAACAGCCAGGAAAAAAGTTTACTCTTGACGCGGGGACTTGGAAAATTTTCGCTCGAGCTCCGTAGCCTCGTCCAACCGACGCGCCAGAACCCACGTCGCGAGTCGCTCGATCTTCCGACTAGATGACCCGCTCGACGGTTATTTCGATTTTTCTCGAAAAATACTCATCCGAGAGCGTTGAAACTTCGAAAAACTGCATTAAACGCGGTATTATAGAGGGATCTAACGTTTAGAATCGTGCGAAACAGCCAGGAAAAAAGTTTACTCTTGACGCGGGGACTTGGTAAAATTTCGCTCGAGCTCCGTCGCCTCGTCCAACCGACGCGCCAGAACGCACTTCGCGAGACGCTCGGTCGTCCGACTAGATGACCCGCTCGAGGGTTATTTCGATTTTTCTCGAAAAATACTCATCCGAGAGCGTTGAAACTTCGTAAAACTGCATTAAACGCGGTATTATACAGGGATCTAACATTTAGAATCGTGCGAAACAGCCAGGAAAAAAGTTTACTCTTGACGCGGGGACTTGGTAAAATTTCGCTCGAGCTCCGTCGCCTCGTCCAACCGACGCGCCAGAACGCACTTCGCGAGACGCTCGGTCGTCCGACTAGATGACCCGCTCGAGGGTTATTTCGATTTTTCTCGAAAAATACTCATCCGAGAGCGTTGAAACTTCGTAAAACTGCATTAAACGCGGTATTATACAGGGATCTAACATTTAGAATCGTGCGAAACAGCCAGGAAAAAAGTTTACTCTTGACGCGGGGACTTGGAAAAATTTCGCTCGAGCTCCGTCGCTTCGTCCAACCGACGCGCCAGAACGCCCTTCGCGAGACGCTCGGTCGTCCGACTAGATGACCCGCTCGACGGTTATTTCGATTTTTCTCGAAAAATACTCATCCGAGAGCGTTGAAACTTCGAAAAACTGCATTAAACGCGGTATTATACGGGGATCTAACATTTAGAATCGTCCGAAACAGCCAGGAAAAAAGTTTACTCTTGACGCTGGGACTTGGAAAATTTTCGCTCGAGCTCCGTCGCTTCGTCCAACCGACGCGCCAGAACGCTCTTCGCGAGTCGCTCGATCGTCCGACTAGATGACCCGCTCGAGGGTTATTTCGATTTTTCTCGAAAAATACTCATCCGAGAGCGTTGAAACTTCGAAAAACTGCATTAAACGCGGTATTATACGGGGATCTAACATTTAGAATCGTGCGAAACAGCCAGGAAAAAAGTTTACTCTTGACGCGGGGACTTGGAAAATTTTCGCTCGAGCTCCGTAGCCTCGTCCAACCGACGCGCCAGAACCCACGTCGCGAGTCGCTCGATCTTCCGACTAGATGACCCGCTCGACGGTTATTTCGATTTTTCTCGAAAAATACTCATCCGAGAGCGTTGAAACTTCGAAAAACTGCATTAAACGCGGTATTATAGAGGGATCTAACGTTTAGAATCGTGCGAAACAGCCAGGAAAAAAGTTTACTCTTGACGCGGGGACTTGGTAAAATTTCGCTCGAGCTCCGTCGCCTCGTCCAACCGACGCGCCAGAACGCACTTCGCGAGACGCTCGGTCGTCCGACTAGATGACCCGCTCGAGGGTTATTTCGATTTTTCTCGAAAAATACTCATCCGAGAGCGTTGAAACTTCGTAAAACTGCATTAAACGCGGTATTATACAGGGATCTAACATTTAGAATCGTGCGAAACAGCCAGGAAAAAAGTTTACTCTTGACGCGGGGACTTGGTAAAATTTCGCTCGAGCTCCGTCGCCTCGTCCAACCGACGCGCCAGAACGCACTTCGCGAGACGCTCGGTCGTCCGACTAGATGACCCGCTCGAGGGTTATTTCGATTTTTCTCGAAAAATACTCATCCGAGAGCGTTGAAACTTCGTAAAACTGCATTAAACGCGGTATTATACAGGGATCTAACATTTAGAATCGTGCGAAACAGCCAGGAAAAAAGTTTACTCTTGACGCGGGGACTTGGAAAAATTTCGCTCGAGCTCCGTCGCTTCGTCCAACCGACGCGCCAGAACGCCCTTCGCGAGACGCTCGGTCGTCCGACTAGATGACCCGCTCGACGGTTATTTCGATTTTTCTCGAAAAATACTCATCCGAGAGCGTTGAAACTTCGAAAAACTGCATTAAACGCGGTATTATACGGGGATCTAACATTTAGAATCGTCCGAAACAGCCAGGAAAAAAGTTTACTCTTGACGCTGGGACTTGGAAAATTTTCGCTCGAGCTCCGTCGCTTCGTCCAACCGACGCGCCAGAACGCTCTTCGCGAGTCGCTCGATCGTCCGACTAGATGACCCGCTCGAGGGTTATTTCGATTTTTCTCGAAAAATACTCATCCGAGAGCGTTGAAACTTCGAAAAACTGCATTAAACGCGGTATTATAGAGGGATCTAACGTTTAGAATCGTGCGAAACAGCCAGGAAAAAAGTTTACTCTTGACGCGGGGACTTGGTAAAATTTCGCTCGAGCTCCGTCGCCTCGTCCAACCGACGCGCCAGAACGCACTTCGCGAGACGCTCGGTCGTCCGACTAGATGACCCGCTCGAGGGTTATTTCGATTTTTCTCGAAAAATACTCATCCGAGAGCGTTGAAACTTCGTAAAACTGCATTAAACGCGGTATTATACAGGGATCTAACATTTAGAATCGTGCGAAACAGCCAGGAAAAAAGTTTACTCTTGACGCGGGGACTTGGTAAAATTTCGCTCGAGCTCCGTCGCCTCGTCCAACCGACGCGCCAGAACGCACTTCGCGAGACGCTCGGTCGTCCGACTAGATGACCCGCTCGAGGGTTATTTCGATTTTTCTCGAAAAATACTCATCCGAGAGCGTTGAAACTTCGTAAAACTGCATTAAACGCGGTATTATACAGGGATCTAACATTTAGAATCGTGCGAAACAGCCAGGAAAAAAGTTTACTCTTGACGCGGGGACTTGGAAAAATTTCGCTCGAGCTCCGTCGCTTCGTCCAACCGACGCGCCAGAACGCCCTTCGCGAGACGCTCGGTCGTCCGACTAGATGACCCGCTCGACGGTTATTTCGATTTTTCTCGAAAAATACTCATCCGAGAGCGTTGAAACTTCGAAAAACTGCATTAAACGCGGTATTATACGGGGATCTAACATTTAGAATCGTCCGAAACAGCCAGGAAAAAAGTTTACTCTTGACGCGGGGACTTGGAAAAATTTCGCTCGAGCTCCGTCGCCTCGTCCAACCGACGCGCCAGAACGCACTTCGCGAGTCGCTCGATCGTTCGACTAGATGACCCGCTCGACGGTTATTTCGATTTTTCTCGAAAAATACTCATCCGAGAGCGTTGAAACTTCGAAAAACTGCATTAAACGCGGTATTATACAGGGATCTAACATTTAGAATCGTGCGAAACAGCCAGGAAAAAAGTTTACTCTTGACGCGGGGACTTGGAAAATTTTCGCTCGAGCTCCGTCGCCTCGTCCAACCGACGCGCCAGAACGCACTTCGCGAGTCGCTCGATCGTCCGACTAGATGACCCGCTCGACGGTTATATCAATTTTTCTCGAAAAATACTCATCCGAGAGCGTTGAAACTTCGTAAAACTGCATTAAACGCGGTATTATACAGGGATCTAACATTTAGAATCGTCCGAAACAGCCAGGAAAAAAGTTTACTCTTGACGCTGGGACTTTGAAAAATTTCGCTCTTTCGATCGTGGTAAGCTATCCGCCCGAACATTATTTTCAATTTATTCGATAAATAATGGTCGTAGAGCTTTGAAACTTGATATTTATTGTTAAAATGCGTTATTATACAATGATCTAACATTTATAATAGTCTACTAACGATAGAAAAAAAGTTTACTCTTGACGCTGGGACTTTGAAAAATTTCGCTCGTTCGATCGTGGTAAGTTATCCGCCCGAACATTATTTTCAATTTATTCGATAAATAATGGTCGTAGAGCTTTGAAACTTGATATTTATTGTTAAAATGCGTTATTATACAATGATCTAACATTTATAATAATCTACTAACGATAGAAAAAAAGTTTACTCTTGACGCTGGGACTTTGAAAAATTTCGCTCGTTCGATCGTGGTAAGTTATCCGCCCGAACATTATTTTCAATTTATTCGATAAATAATGGTCGTAGAGCTTTGAAACTTGATATTTATTGTTAAAATGCGTTATTATACAATGATCTAACATTTATAATAGTCTACTAACGATAGAAAAAAAGTTTACTCTTGGCGGTGGGACTGTAAAAATTTTCAAAGTGCCGCGAGAGTATATGAAAAGTTGAATATTTTGTGTTAAATATTCTGGAAATGCAAACAGTTATTGTATTTTACAAAAAAATTTTTCACTCGAAAATTTTTCTAAGTCCCAGCAGCCCGGCCGGCTGGGCTGTTGCCGCGGCGGTTTGCTCCCATAAGCGCGCGTGCTATTCACCGCGCGGCGCCGGCGTCGTTCCCGGCCGTTTCGTACCTATAAGAGACTCGACGGTTCGGCGAGTCGGGCGACTCAGCGCGCGCTTGGGGCTATTCTACGATCTCGGTCGAGAAGCAGCTCACGGCGCCTCGAGACTTCGGTCTCGACTGTTTCGTACCGTGCTTCGTATCGAACTTTTCTCTACACAGCATTGCCACGGGTCGGTGTCCTAGACCGAATGGCCCTTATGTGGCGAGCCTCCCATCGAGGAGGTTGGTGACTTGTATGCACTGATGTGTATACTCGTACTAACTGAGCATCAACTCTTAACCCGAGCGAAAAATTTGGGATAGTGTTAGGATGAGTTTGAGAGAAACATTTTAGAATTTAGAAGTCAAACATAAAAAAATGTTTGCAGAGAAACGTCATATAAAATGAGGTTGCCTATCGCACTGCCCAGAGCGAGCAGACGAGCATCGGGATGGCGCTTGCCAGCATGCATTTACGTGCTTCCGCGTGATCCCATGTTCCGAGCTATACGCATCTTCCGCGTTACGGTAACCCTATATGAACGACTCTTCATATAAACGAGAACACAAGGAAGGAAAAAGAGAGAGAAGAAGGAGAAAAATATAAATGATATGAAAATTTGTTCTCGAAAGATCTAAAAGGAAGTTGGCAAAAATGTGAAAAATCTTATATCGATGGATATGATTTGTGTGAGGATGTGAATCTTGAAAATTGAAATTTAAGAGAAGGTGATGGTGTAACTCTCGTTCGAAAGGTTCTCTGAGAATTCGAACGAGAGAACGAAAAATAGAAAAGTCCGTAATGCAAAAGCATCAAACTGAAACGAAACTCTGTTCGAAAGGTTCTGTGAGAATTCGAACGAGAGTTGTAAAATATACAAGTCCGTAACGCAAAAGCAGAAAACTTAAAACGAAACATACTCGGTTCGAAAGGTTCTCTGAGAATTCGAACGAGTAAAGAGAATGTGAGAGAGGAGGAGGAATCTATATAATATAGAAAAGTAAATAGACACACTCGTGTTCGAAAGGTTCTGTAAGAATTCGAACGAGTAAAAATGAAATTAAGAAAAAGTGTC
>CAKAJA020000364.1:177500-180000 GCA_916610235.2 Lasioglossum morio | reverse complement strand
CATTAACACGGCGTACATATAGATACGACGGCATACTACCACACCAGAGTATCTCTTTCGACAATGGGACTGAGAATGACGGGCCAAAATTTAAACGGTGCTTGCGTGAAGGTGCACGAAAGCATCGTGTGTCCATATCGTTTACTTGTATTGGGGAGTGAGTGCTGAAGAGCCTGTACTTCGGGTCTTCGGGAATCGTCAACATTACCGACGTTCGCATTTTTGCAAACTCGAACGATCAGGTACGTACGATTTCTCGTCGGACGCTGAATGCTGCAGATCGACACACGAATATAGAAATACCCGTCGTTACGATATCCACACGATGTTTTTCGCGTCACCCGCCACCGGGTGGTCGTTCTCTATGGAAAAATACCTCGTGTCAAAGAGTGTTCTGTGTGTGCCGGTACCGTCGTGTATAATAACGCCTTTGGTGTTGTTCTCTGCGTCGTGTAGGCTCTCGACAAAATTATACGAAGGACATACTCTACGACGGTCGCGCATGAACAGGGATGTAAGCGTCGATTCGAATTCACAAAATATATCACGCTTCCTCGGTCTTCGCTTCTGTGGAAAAGGGAGTATGTCCGGAGTCGTTTGTTGGAAACGGTATCCTCGTTAAGAGGATAAACAAAATTACTCAGGGTAGCCTGTGGAAAACGCGTGGTTGCGCGTTGTCGTGTAATCGTTCGCGAACATCGAGAGGATAGACGAGACGCGAAGGACCGGCTCGTGATGCTCGCTTTTAAAGCAGTCGTGAGTCTGACACCCTACTCCGTGCCGTGTGGCCCAATAGTGCGCACCACGAGAGCTTGGGACGAATGACCGCTGCCAGAGCCGGCTGTGAAGTCCCGCTCTCTATTTTATCGAGTTCGCGTATAACCAAGAGCACGGGAACGTTGCGCCGCACGCGGTGTGTTCGTTGACGACGGAACATATATAGTATATATCATATATAATATTTTTATACATTCGAGAGAGGATCGAGCTGCTCGTGATGCTCGCTTTTTTTAATAAAAGCAGTCGTGAGTCTGACAACACCCTCCTCTCTTCTCTCCGTGCCGTGTGGCCCAATAGTGCGCACCACGAGAGAGAGAGAGAGCCTTGGGTCGAGAATGACCGCTGCTTCTACAAACTAAGCCAGAGAGCCGGCTGCGCGAGTCCGCCAGTTGTATCGAATAAAAAAATATTTTATGAAGAATACGTTCCGAAGATAAACGGTGCTTTTCCGAGAGGACCGGTCGCGTGACGCTCCGACTAAAGCCTATGCACCACGACTTCCCGACGATGACACCCTACTCTCTGTGTGGCCCAATAGTGCGCGCAGACGAGCGTGGGACGAAGAACTTCGGGGATGATCGCGCGTGTACGGCCGCAGAGAGGAACGCCGCCGATTCGTGAGTTCGCTTGTATCGGAATCGCATTCGTTTCCTCGTGCACACAACCAAACATTTTATAGAAATGTGTTTATCGAGAAGAGAGGACCGGCTCGTGATGCTCGCTTTTAAAGCAGTCGTGAGTCTGACACCCTACTCCGTGCCGTGTGGCCCAATAGTGCGCACCACGTGAGCTTGGGACGAATGACCGCTGCCAGAGCCGGCTGTGAAGTCCCTCCGTTCTCACATTTCGAATAAAAGAAAAATAGAGGAGAGGAAAATGTTTCTCTGGATCCAGTATCCGGGATGTGTCTCTCTACGAGAGATCCCCGTCGTTTCACAGAGAATAAAATTCCTCTCCGCGTTTTCCACGTTACATAGGCTTTTCAATGTACTGTTCGCCCGGCCGTCAGATACTCGCTAGTCTCGCGGGTATTCTGACGGTTTTATTTTTCCGTTTCTACGGACGACGACAGTGTCGTTCTTAAAACGACGCCTGAATCTCCTTCGCGCGCTGGTTGGAGCTTTCAGGTATCGGCGTTCTTTTACGAACCGCAGAACAAGAGACATAACATATATTGATTATAAATCAAAAATATATACGATTACCCTGAACGGTGGATCACTTGGCTCGTGGGTCGATGAAGAACGCAGCTAATTGCGCGTCAACGTGTGAACTGCAGGACACATGAACATCGACATTTCGAACGCACATTGCGGTCCACGGATACAATTCCTGGACCACGCCTGGCTGAGGGTCGTTTACGTAACCAAATACTGCTTGCGTTGCTCTTGTAAGTCCCCGCCGTCGCTTACCTCTCCAAAAGTATATTTGGAGGGCGCAAAGAGCGTTTCTGAGTCGGGTTGCAAAGATGCGTACGTACGAGCGATAGATGGGCGTTTCGTCGGCGTTTGCCGCGGTTCGGTGAAAATTGCTGATTTCGCATTGCGTCTTAGACAACAGAGATAGAGTTTGTCAAAGTTTCTTCCACGAGAAGCGAAGTAGGGATTGGTATTTCTTACGTTCGAACTTGCGTGAGTGTTTTACGGTGTCGTGAGTCGTTATATACGACCGCCCGTAGGCACCGCTTCGACTTAGGATCTCCAAATCTCTCACCTTCTCT
>CAKAJA020000364.1:170000-172500 GCA_916610235.2 Lasioglossum morio | reverse complement strand
AGTCTGTGAAACTAAACGAAGTGTAGTGGAGTGGAGGAGACAACCACTCTAAGTCCACGTCTCCCACGTGTTTGCCGTGCGTGGCGACCCTTGTCGTCGGAAAAGGGGATCCTGGGATCTGAGGGGGCCCACTCCTGCGGGTGTGACGTCCCCAACACGTACCTTTGGCCTCCGCTTCGACTAGATGGGCGGCTAGGCGAGAAAATAACCCTATGCCTAGTCAATCGGCTCGGAAGGATCAATAGCTCCGGCGATGTGGTCCTTCTGGGGTGAGGAAGCGGTAGGTGGTTGAACAGACTACTGGTAGGCCACCGACATCCGCGGACTATATCCTGGGCGACGCACTAACCTGCCGGAGGCAGGTTCCATTTTGAGGGTCCAGTGAGGCTGGTGCCGTGCCAGGATGAATTGAACGCAAAAATTTCATGGAAACTCGAAATCAAAAACAGAGAGTCAAGTCGTCGGGACCAGTGCAAGGCGAAGCCAAGCATGAAGCCGCCGCAGCTGGGGTAGGGTTGGCTGAAATTAGCGTACCTACACCAGTGTCCGTCAAAGTCGAGAGGACCGAGGATGTGCTCCTGAGCCAGCCTAGCGTGACCCTCGAAAGGTGCGATGCACCAAAGAAGAGCAAGAGTAAGAATCTTGTACCGGTCGTGAAAGCGCCGTGCAAGACTTGCTCTTGCAAAGAGACGAAGAACTCTCCCCCGTCCGAGGGAAGTTCGAAGAAGAAGCAGGGGCAAGGTGCGAACCTTGTCTCTGGGAATGGCGAAGCGCTCGGCGAGGGTACCTCAAAGAGCCACGATATCCATTCGGGCAAGAAGAAAGCCGTGAAGGCTTCTTCTGCCAAAAAGGACAAACGCTCCGCCAAGGTGGCACCAGCCGAAGCAGAGCGTAAGCGACTGGGAGGGAAACCGGTGGAGGCGGTTCCCGGGCCCAGAGTACGGCCTCTCGATCTCATCAGAGACGAAGCCTTTGAGCAAGTCGAGACCATAGCTAAACGGAGTAGCACCCAGGGTGTCTCCAAAGAAGCTGCGGCCACGATTATGCAAAGTGCGAATGCACTCAATCAGCTCGTCCAGGAACTTATTCAGCGGAATAGTTTCCTCGAAGGACAGCTGGCAGCGGTCAGGGCAGATACAGCTAGACCGTCTGCACCGAGTGCAGTGACTGCGTCAAAGACTGCCCCGCGGTCTGCGACCAGTCAGGCTGGTAAGCGCGCCCACTCGACCTACGCCGATGCGGTTAGGGTCGAGTGTAGTAAAGTCCCCCCGGACGCGGTTAAGCCACCACAGCACGTGGTAAGGATTTTTCCGCCGAAGGGCACGGAGCAGAGCAGCGAAGCGACTAAGCGGACTGTTCTCTCTGTCGTGAAACCTGCGAAGGAGAAGATCCGCGTGAGGTCAGTACGACTCATCCACTCCGGTGGCATCGTAGTCGAGACCGAGCGCAAAGAAGATCTTCAAGTCTTCACGGGGAGTAAGGGACTGAAAGAGAAAGGACTTTCGGTCTCTATGCCGTCCAAACGGAACCCGTCACTCATTGTGTACGATGTTCCGAAGAAGATGGCAAGAGAAGAGGTTGCTTCCAATCTGTGGAAGCAAAACCTCTCCGATATGACTCAGAAAGAGTTTACCTCTAACCTGAAGGTCAGCTACCAAGCTGGTCCTAAGGGCAGGGAGGCGACCAACTGGGTCATCGATGTCAGTCCGCAGGTTCGCCAGCGGCTGAAAAGTGGGGTAGCACGCGTGTACCTTGGCTGGTCAGCTTGTCGTGTACAGGACTATGTCACGGTCACGCGGTGCTTCAAGTGCCAGAAGTTTGGCCACACGGCCAAACGATGCAAGTACAAAGACGACATCTGTGGTCACTGCGCTGAGAAGGGTCACACCTTCGCCACCTGCAGCAAGAAGAGTGGACAACCGGTCTGCTCGAATTGCAAGGAGCGTGGTAAGCCTTATGGCCACAGATCCCGAGACAAGCTGTGCGCTTCCTACCAGGTCGCGTTACGGCAAGTAGTCGCTCGAACCAACTATGGCTGAGCGCACCGGAGATAGACAACGATCTCAGAGGCCGATTCGAATCGTGCAGCATAATATGCGGCGAGCTCGGATCGTAACCGATGAAATCAGATCTTTGCTGCATGCGCATGGAGTCGATGTGTTACTAGCGCAAGAGCCGTACAGCTGGGAAGGCAAAATGCCTGGGCTGGAACGGACCACGAAGCTGATAGCGGAAGGGGATCGACCGATGGCAGCTATCGCTGTCACCAACCGAGACCTAACCGTTGTCAAGATTTCACATCTTTGCGACACACATCTCTCCTGTGCGTGCGTTAAGGGCAATTTCGGTGAGTTCTACCTGGTCAGCCAGTACTTTCAATGCTCTGAAGAGATTGAACCAAGTCTGGCTCGACTGGAGAGAGTGCTTGCGGCATTGAGTCACAACAAAGTCGTGATCGCAGCGGACGTCAACAGTAAATCTGCTCTTTGGGGCAGTATGG
>CAKAJA020000364.1:155000-165000 GCA_916610235.2 Lasioglossum morio | reverse complement strand
TCGAATGAGATATATGTATTGCATTTTTTAGTTGTTTCCCTTTACCTTTTACGATTTACTACTATAGTACGCGGCAGAACTAGCACATAGAATTTCCATTATCTCATCCTTTTTCAGTTCGAATTACATTCGAATTTCACTCGAGTGAATAGTGTTGCAACGACACCGCGTATTTTCTCTTTTCGAGAATTTCTTATTTCGCTATGTTCGCGTAAAAGTAGCGCGTGTGTACGATCGCATTGAAATCTCTCCTAGCCAAATAACACACAACCGATGCGAACAGTCTTAATGTATCTCAGCAGCAATTGCTGTACAAACAATTTATTTCCATGCAGAGAGAAAGTGAGAGAGCGAGAAGAACACAACAACATCGCGTAGCAACGACGATCCACCGAATCGACCGTACTTATCCAAGGGATTTCGTGTAGACACGAAGAATTTCAAAGTGCTAGCGGCGTATTACTTTCGCTTCCAGCGGCGTATTGTTTTCCATTCTGGCGGCGTATTGCTTTCGCTTCCAGCGGCGTATTGCTTTCAATTCTGGCGGCGTATTGCTTTCGCTTCCAGCGGCGTATTGCCTCTCATTCTAGCGGCGTATTGCTTTCGCTTCCAGCGGCGTATTGCTTTCAATTCTGGCGGCGTATTGCTTTCAATTCTGGCGGCGTATTGCCTCTCATTCTAGCGGCGTATTGCTTTCGCTTCCAGCGGCGTATTGCCTCTCATTCTAGCGGCGTATTGCTTTCGCTTCCAGCGGCGTATTGCTTTCGCTTCCAGCGGCGTATTGCCTCTCATTCTGGCGGCGTATTGCTTTCGCTTCCAGCGGCGTATTGCCTCTCATTCTAGCGGCGTATTGCTTTCGCTTCCAGCGGCGTATTGCTTTCAATTCTGGCGGCGTATTGCTTTCAATTCTGGCGGCGTATTGCCTCTCATTCTAGCGGCGTATTGCTTTCGCTTCCAGCGGCGTATTGCCTCTCATTCTAGCGGCGTATTGCTTTCGCTTCCAGCGGCGTATTGCTTTCGCTTCCAGCGGCGTATTGCC
The DNA here is from genome assembly GCA_916610235.2 of Lasioglossum morio. Lineage (NCBI taxonomy): Eukaryota > Metazoa > Arthropoda > Insecta > Hymenoptera > Halictidae > Lasioglossum > Lasioglossum morio. Next base: position 163,961 of record CAKAJA020000364.1, on the reverse strand, counting down.
TCTCATTCTGGCGGCGTATTGCTTTCGCTTCCAGCGGCGTATTGCCTCTCATTCTAGCGGCGTATTGCTTTCGCTTCCAGCGGCGTATTGCCTCTCATTCTAGCGGCGTATTGCTTTCGCTTCCAGCGGCGTATTGCCTCTCATTATGGCGGCGTATTGCTTTCGCTTCCAGCGGCGTATTGCTTTCGCTTCCAGCGGCGTATTGCCTCTCATTCTGGCGGCGTATTGCTTTCGCTTCCAGCGGCGTATTGCTTTCGCTTCCAGCGGCGTATTGCTTTCGCTTCCAGCGGCGTATTGCCTCTCATTCTGGCGGCGTATTGCTTTCGCTTCCAGCGGCGTATTGCCTCTCATTCTGGCGGCGTATTGCCTTCGCTTCCAGCGGCGTATTGCCTCTCATTATAGCGGCGTATTGCCACAGTTTTGGAGGCGTATTGCCTCCAATTCTACCGGCGTATAGCCAGAGTTCTAGAAGCATATTGCCAGAATTTTCGCAGCATATTTTTCTTACTTACTGCGTCATATTGAATCAGACGGCAGATGCATTTTACATTATTTTAACAATGTAACTCCAGTAACAAAACAAATTACCGGCATTCGCATTATATCTGTAAATAATTCATTCGATTTAAACGTAAAAATTAAAGAATTAATTTTTTAAACTAATTCTAAGATACAAATAAAACAATATTTGACATATTGCATTAATTCACATAATAATTTGTTATTTTAAAGCATACAAAGCGTGCCCAACCGGCATCCTGATACTCTCGCAAATCCACCAAATCGGTTTCTAAGAAAAAAAAAAGTAGGGACAGAGGGAATCTCGTTAATCCACTTCTGCCGAGCGCAAACATGTTCAGGAAGTATCACCCTAATAGTACAGACCAAAATTAACTCCCGCCGTTTACCCGCGGTTTTTTCAAAACGCAAATAAGTACACGATGACTTGTAACTCCGTACATTATTTCAATTTTTCTCGAAAAATACTGATCCGAGAGCGTTCAAACTTCGTAAAACTGCATTAAACGCGGTATTATACAGGGATCTAACATTTAGAATCGTCCGAAACAGCCAGGAAAAAAGTTTACTCTTGATCGGTTTCTAAGAAAAAATAAAAAATAGGGTGTGGGAATTTCGTTAATCCACTTCTGCCGAGCGCAAACATGTTCAGGAAGTATCACCCTAATAGTACAGACCAAAATTAACTCCCGCCGTTTACCCGCGGTTTTTTCAAAACGCAAATAAGTACACGATGACTTGTAACTCCGTACATTATTTCAATTTTTCTCGAAAAATACTGATCCGAGAGCGTTGAAACTTCGTAAAACTGCATTAAACGCGGTATTATAGAGGGATCTAACGTTTAGAATCGTGCGAAACAGCCAGGAAAAAAGTTTACTCTTGACGCGGGGACTTGGTAAAATTTCGCTCGAGCTCCGTCGCCTCGTCCAACCGACGCGCCAGAACGCACTTCGCGAGACGCTCGGTCGTCCGACTAGATGACCCGCTCGAGGGTTATTTCGATTTTTCTCGAAAAATACTCATCCGAGAGCGTTGAAACTTCGTAAAACTGCATTAAACGCGGTATTATACAGGGATCTAACATTTAGAATCGTGCGAAACAGCCAGGAAAAAAGTTTACTCTTGACGCGGGGACTTGGTAAAATTTCGCTCGAGCTCCGTCGCCTCGTCCAACCGACGCGCCAGAACGCCCTTCGCGAGACGCTCGGTCGTCCGACTAGATGACCCGCTCGACGGTTATTTCGATTTTTCTCGAAAAATACTCATCCGAGAGCGTTGAAACTTCGAAAAACTGCATTAAACGCGGTATTATACGGGGATCTAACATTTAGAATCGTCCGAAACAGCCAGGAAAAAAGTTTACTCTTGACGCGGGGACTTGGTAAAATTTCGCTCGAGCTCCGTCGCCTCGTCCAACCGACGCGCCAGAACGCCCTTCGCGAGACGCTCGGTCGTCCGACTAGATGACCCGCTCGACGGTTATTTCGATTTTTCTCGAAAAATACTCATCCGAGAGCGTTGAAACTTCGAAAAACTGCATTAAACGCGGTATTATACGGGGATCTAACATTTAGAATCGTGCGAAACAGCCAGGAAAAAAGTTTACTCTTGACGCGGGGACTTGGAAAAATTTCGCTCGACCTCCGTCGCTTCGTCCAACCGACGCGCCAGAACGCTCCTCGCGAGTCGCTCGATCGTTCGACTAGATGACCCGCTCGACGGTTATTTCGATTTTTCTCGAAAAATACTCATCCGAGAGCGTTGAAACTTCGAAAAACTGCATTAAACGCGGTATTATAGAGGGATCTAACGTTTAGAATCGTGCGAAACAGCCAGGAAAAAAGTTTACTCTTGACGCGGGGACTTGGTAAAATTTCGCTCGAGCTCCGTCGCCTCGTCCAACCGACGCGCCAGAACGCACTTCGCGAGACGCTCGGTCGTCCGACTAGATGACCCGCTCGAGGGTTATTTCGATTTTTCTCGAAAAATACTCATCCGAGAGCGTTGAAACTTCGAAAAACTGCATTAAACGCGGTATTATACAGGGATCTAACGTTTAGAATCGTGCGAAACAGCCAGGAAAAAAGTTTACTCTTGACGCGGGGACTTGGAAAAATTTCGCTCGAGCTCCGTCGCCTCGTCCAACCGACGCGCCAGAACGCACTTCGCGAGTCGCTCGATCGTCCGACTAGATGACCCGCTCGACGGTTATTTCGATTTTTCTCGAAAAATACTCATCCGAGAGCGTTGAAACTTCGTAAAACTGCATTAAACGCGGTATTATACAGGGATCTAACATTTAGAATCGTGCGAAACAGCCAGGAAAAAAGTTTACTCTTGCCGCGGGGACTTGGAAAATTTTCGCTCGAGCTCCGTCGCCTCGTCCAACCGACGCGCCAGAACGCACTTCGCGAGTCGCTCGATCGTTCGACTAGATGACCCGCTCGACGGTTATTTCGATTTTTCTCGAAAAATACTCATCCGAGAGCGTTGAAACTTCGAAAAACTGCATTAAACGCGGTATTATACAGGGATCTAACATGTAGAATCGTGCGAAACAGCCAGGAAAAAAGTTTACTCTTGACGCGGGGACTTGGAAAAATTTCGCTCGAGCTCCGTCGCCTCGTCCAACCGACGCGCCAGAACGCACTTCGCGAGTCGCTCGATCGTCCGACTAGATGACCCGCTCGACGGTTATTTCGATTTTTCTCGAAAAATACTCATCCGAGAGCGTTGAAACTTCGTAAAACTGCATTAAACGCGGTATTATACAGGGATCTAACATTTAGAATCGTGCGAAACAGCCAGGAAAAAAGTTTACTCTTGCCGCGGGGACTTGGAAAATTTTCGCTCGAGCTCCGTCGCCTCGTCCAACCGACGCGCCAGAACGCACTTCGCGAGACGCTCGGTCGTCCGACTAGATGACCCGCTGGAGGGTTATTTCGATTTTTCTCGAAAAATACTCATCCGAGAGCGTTGAAACTTCGTAAAACTGCATTAAACGCGGTATTATACAGGGATCTAACATTTAGAATCGTGCGAAACAGCCAGGAAAAAAGTTTACTCTTGACGCGGGGACTTGGAAAAATTTCGCTCGAGCTCCGTCGCTTCGTCCAACCGACGCGCCAGAACGCCCTTCGCGAGACGCTCGGTCGTCCGACTAGATGACCCGCTCGACGGTTATTTCGATTTTTCTCGAAAAATACTCATCCGAGAGCGTTGAAACTTCGAAAAACTGCATTAAACGCGGTATTATACGGGGATCTAACATTTAGAATCGTCCGAAACAGCCAGGAAAAAAGTTTACTCTTGACGCTGGGACTTGGAAAATTTTCGCTCGAGCTCCGTCGCTTCGTCCAACCGACGCGCCAGAACGCTCTTCGCGAGTCGCTCGATCGTCCGACTAGATGACCCGCTCGAGGGTTATTTCGATTTTTCTCGAAAAATACTCATCCGAGAGCGTTGAAACTTCGAAAAACTGCATTAAACGCGGTATTATACGGGGATCTAACATTTAGAATCGTGCGAAACAGCCAGGAAAAAAGTTTACTCTTGACGCGGGGACTTGGAAAATTTTCGCTCGAGCTCCGTCGCTTCGTCCAACCGACGCGCCAGAACGCTCTTCGCGAGTCGCTCGATCGTCCGACTAGATGACCCGCTCGAGGGTTATTTCGATTTTTCTCGAAAAATACTCATCCGAGAGCGTTGAAACTTCGAAAAACTGCATTAAACGCGGTATTATAGAGGGATCTAACGTTTAGAATCGTGCGAAACAGCCAGGAAAAAAGTTTACTCTTGACGCGGGGACTTGGTAAAATTTCGCTCGAGCTCCGTCGCCTCGTCCAACCGACGCGCCAGAACGCACTTCGCGAGACGCTCGGTCGTCCGACTAGATGACCCGCTCGAGGGTTATTTCGATTTTTCTCGAAAAATACTCATCCGAGAGCGTTGAAACTTCGAAAAACTGCATTAAACGCGGTATTATACAGGGATCTAACATTTAGAATCGTGCGAAACAGCCAGGAAAAAAGTTTACTCTTGACGCGGGGACTTGGAAAAATTTCGCTCGAGCTCCGTCGCCTCGTCCAACCGACGCGCCAGAACGCACTTCGCGAGTCGCTCGATCGTCCGACTAGATGACCCGCTCGACGGTTATTTCGATTTTTCTCGAAAAATACTCATCCGAGAGCGTTGAAACTTCGTAAAACTGCATTAAACGCGGTATTATACAGGGATCTAACATTTAGAATCGTGCGAAACAGCCAGGAAAAAAGTTTACTCTTGCCGCGGGGACTTGGAAAATTTTCGCTCGAGCTCCGTCGCCTCGTCCAACCGACGCGCCAGAACGCACTTCGCGAGTCGCTCGATCGTTCGACTAGATGACCCGCTCGACGGTTATTTCGATTTTTCTCGAAAAATACTCATCCGAGAGCGTTGAAACTTCGAAAAACTGCATTAAACGCGGTATTATACAGGGATCTAACATGTAGAATCGTGCGAAACAGCCAGGAAAAAAGTTTACTCTTGACGCGGGGACTTGGAAAAATTTCGCTCGAGCTCCGTCGCCTCGTCCAACCGACGCGCCAGAACGCACTTCGCGAGTCGCTCGATCGTTCGACTAGATGACCCGCTCGACGGTTATTTCGATTTTTCTCGAAAAATACTCATCCGAGAGCGTTGAAACTTCGAAAAACTGCATTAAACGCGGTATTATACAGGGATCTAACATTTAGAATCGTGCGAAACAGCCAGGAAAAAAGTTTACTCTTGACGCGGGGACTTGGAAAATTTTCGCTCGAGCTCCGTAGCCTCGTCCAACCGACGCGCCAGAACCCACGTCGCGAGTCGCTCGATCTTCCGACTAGATGACCCGCTCGACGGTTATTTCGATTTTTCTCGAAAAATACTCATCCGAGAGCGTTGAAACTTCGAAAAACTGCATTAAACGCGGTATTATAGAGGGATCTAACGTTTAGAATCGTGCGAAACAGCCAGGAAAAAAGTTTACTCTTGACGCGGGGACTTGGTAAAATTTCGCTCGAGCTCCGTCGCCTCGTCCAACCGACGCGCCAGAACGCACTTCGCGAGACGCTCGGTCGTCCGACTAGATGACCCGCTCGAGGGTTATTTCGATTTTTCTCGAAAAATACTCATCCGAGAGCGTTGAAACTTCGAAAAACTGCATTAAACGCGGTATTATACGGGGATCTAACATTTAGAATCGTCCGAAACAGCCAGGAAAAAAGTTTACTCTTGACGCTGGGACTTGGAAAATTTTCGCTCGAGCTCCGTCGCTTCGTCCAACCGACGCGCCAGAACGCTCTTCGCGAGTCGCTCGATCGTCCGACTAGATGACCCGCTCGAGGGTTATTTCGATTTTTCTCGAAAAATACTCATCCGAGAGCGTTGAAACTTCGAAAAACTGCATTAAACGCGGTATTATACAGGGATCTAACATTTAGAATCGTGCGAAACAGCCAGGAAAAAAGTTTACTCTTGACGCGGGGACTTGGAAAATTTTCGCTCGAGCTCCGTCGCTTCGTCCAACCGACGCGCCAGAACGCTCTTCGCGAGTCGCTCGATCGTCCGACTAGATGACCCGCTCGAGGGTTATTTCGATTTTTCTCGAAAAATACTCATCCGAGAGCGTTGAAACTTCGAAAAACTGCATTAAACGCGGTATTATAGAGGGATCTAACGTTTAGAATCGTGCGAAACAGCCAGGAAAAAAGTTTACTCTTGACGCGGGGACTTTGTAAAATTTCGCTCGAGCTCCGTCGCCTCGTCCAACCGACGCGCCAGAACGCACTTCGCGAGACGCTCGGTCGTCCGACTAGATGACCCGCTCGAGGGTTATTTCGATTTTTCTCGAAAAATACTCATCCGAGAGCGTTGAAACTTCGAAAAACTGCATTAAACGCGGTATTATACAGGGATCTAACATTTAGAATCGTGCGAAACAGCCAGGAAAAAAGTTTACTCTTGACGCGGGGACTTGGAAAAATTTCGCTCGAGCTCCGTCGCCTCGTCCAACCGACGCGCCAGAACGCACTTCGCGAGTCGCTCGATCGTCCGACTAGATGACCCGCTCGACGGTTATTTCGATTTTTCTCGAAAAATACTCATCCGAGAGCGTTGAAACTTCGTAAAACTGCATTAAACGCGGTATTATACAGGGATCTAACATTTAGAATCGTGCGAAACAGCCAGGAAAAAAGTTTACTCTTGCCGCGGGGACTTGGAAAATTTTCGCTCGAGCTCCGTCGCCTCGTCCAACCGACGCGCCAGAACGCACTTCGCGAGTCGCTCGATCGTTCGACTAGATGACCCGCTCGACGGTTATTTCGATTTTTCTCGAAAAATACTCATCCGAGAGCGTTGAAACTTCGAAAAACTGCATTAAACGCGGTATTATACAGGGATCTAACATTTAGAATCGTGCGAAACAGCCAGGAAAAAAGTTTACTCTTGACGCGGGGACTTGGAAAATTTTCGCTCGAGCTCCGTCGCCTCGTCCAACCGACGCGCCAGAACGCACTTCGCGAGTCGCTCGATCGTCCGACTAGATGACCCGCTCGACGGTTATATCAATTTTTCTCGAAAAATACTCATCCGAGAGCGTTGAAACTTCGTAAAACTGCATTAAACGCGGTATTATACAGGGATCTAACATTTAGAATCGTCCGAAACAGCCAGGAAAAAAGTTTACTCTTGACGCTGGGACTTTGAAAAATTTCGCTCTTTCGATCGTGGTAAGCTATCCGCCCGAACATTATTTTCAATTTATTCGATAAATAATGGTCGTAGAGCTTTGAAACTTGATATTTATTGTTAAAATGCGTTATTATACAATGATCTAACATTTATAATAGTCTACTAACGATAGAAAAAAAGTTTACTCTTGACGCTGGGACTTTGAAAAATTTCGCTCGTTCGATCGTGGTAAGTTATCCGCCCGAACATTATTTTCAATTTATTCGATAAATAATGGTCGTAGAGCTTTGAAACTTGATATTTATTGTTAAAATGCGTTATTATACAATGATCTAACATTTATAATAATCTACTAACGATAGAAAAAAAGTTTACTCTTGACGCTGGGACTTTGAAAAATTTCGCTCGTTCGATCGTGGTAAGTTATCCGCCCGAACATTATTTTCAATTTATTCGATAAATAATGGTCGTAGAGCTTTGAAACTTGATATTTATTGTTAAAATGCGTTATTATACAATGATCTAACATTTATAATAGTCTACTAACGATAGAAAAAAAGTTTACTCTTGGCGGTGGGACTGTAAAAATTTTCAAAGTGCCGCGAGAGTATATGAAAAGTTGAATATTTTGTGTTAAATATTCTGGAAATGCAAACAGTTATTGTATTTTACAAAAAAATTTTTCACTCGAAAATTTTTCTAAGTCCCAGCAGCCCGGCCGGCTGGGCTGTTGCCGCGGCGGTTTGCTCCCATAAGCGCGCGTGCTATTCACCGCGCGGCGCCGGCGTCGTTCCCGGCCGTTTCGTACCTATAAGAGACTCGACGGTTCGGCGAGTCGGGCGACTCAGCGCGCGCTTGGGGCTATTCTACGATCTCGGTCGAGAAGCAGCTCACGGCGCCTCGAGACTTCGGTCTCGACTGTTTCGTACCGTGCTTCGTATCGAACTTTTCTCTACACAGCATTGCCACGGGTCGGTGTCCTAGACCGAATGGCCCTTATGTGGCGAGCCTCCCATCGAGGAGGTTGGTGACTTGTATGCACTGATGTGTATACTCGTACTAACTGAGCATCAACTCTTAACCCGAGCGAAAAATTTGGGATAGTGTTAGGATGAGTTTGAGAGAAACATTTTAGAATTTAGAAGTCAAACATAAAAAAATGTTTGCAGAGAAACGTCATATAAAATGAGGTTGCCTATCGCACTGCCCAGAGCGAGCAGACGAGCATCGGGATGGCGCTTGCCAGCATGCATTTACGTGCTTCCGCGTGATCCCATGTTCCGAGCTATACGCATCTTCCGCGTTACGGTAACCCTATATGAACGACTCTTCATATAAACGAGAACACAAGGAAGGAAAAAGAGAGAGAAGAAGGAGAAAAATATAAATGATATGAAAATTTGTTCTCGAAAGATCTAAAAGGAAGTTGGCAAAAATGTGAAAAATCTTATATCGATGGATATGATTTGTGTGAGGATGTGAATCTTGAAAATTGAAATTTAAGAGAAGGTGATGGTGTAACTCTCGTTCGAAAGGTTCTCTGAGAATTCGAACGAGAGAACGAAAAATAGAAAAGTCCGTAATGCAAAAGCATCAAACTGAAACGAAACTCTGTTCGAAAGGTTCTGTGAGAATTCGAACGAGAGTTGTAAAATATACAAGTCCGTAACGCAAAAGCAGAAAACTTAAAACGAAACATACTCGGTTCGAAAGGTTCTCTGAGAA
>CAKAJA020000364.1:140000-152500 GCA_916610235.2 Lasioglossum morio | reverse complement strand
TCGCGCACTTTTGCGTTATACACGGAGTACATAGTTACTCGACGCGGTGCCGCGATGCTCCCGTCCGTTGTTGTCGTTGTCTAAATGAAAAAGCGCAAAGAGAACCCGCCAGAGACACAACACCATTTGTGCATTAACACGGCGTACATATAGATACGACGGCATACTACCACACCAGAGTATCTCTTTCGACAATGGGACTGAGAATGACGGGCCAAAATTTAAACGGTGCTTGCGTGAAGGTGCACGAAAGCATCGTGTGTCCATATCGTTTACTTGTATTGGGGAGTGAGTGCTGAAGAGCCTGTACTTCGGGTCTTCGGGAATCGTCAACATTACCGACGTTCGCATTTTTGCAAACTCGAACGATCAGGTACGTACGATTTCTCGTCGGACGCTGAATGCTGCAGATCGACACACGAATATAGAAATACCCGTCGTTACGATATCCACACGATGTTTTTCGCGTCACCCGCCACCGGGTGGTCGTTCTCTATGGAAAAATACCTCGTGTCAAAGAGTGTTCTGTGTGTGCCGGTACCGTCGTGTATAATAACGCCTTTGGTGTTGTTCTCTGCGTCGTGTAGGCTCTCGACAAAATTATACGAAGGACATACTCTACGACGGTCGCGCATGAACAGGGATGTAAGCGTCGATTCGAATTCACAAAATATATCACGCTTCCTCGGTCTTCGCTTCTGTGGAAAAGGGAGTATGTCCGGAGTCGTTTGTTGGAAACGGTATCCTCGTTAAGAGGATAAACAAAATTACTCAGGGTAGCCTGTGGAAAACGCGTGGTTGCGCGTTGTCGTGTAATCGTTCGCGAACATCGAGAGGATAGACGAGACGCGAAGGACCGGCTCGTGATGCTCGCTTTTAAAGCAGTCGTGAGTCTGACACCCTACTCCGTGCCGTGTGGCCCAATAGTGCGCACCACGAGAGCTTGGGACGAATGACCGCTGCCAGAGCCGGCTGTGAAGTCCCGCTCTCTATTTTATCGAGTTCGCGTATAACCAAGAGCACGGGAACGTTGCGCCGCACGCGGTGTGTTCGTTGACGACGGAACATATATAGTATATATCATATATAATATTTTTATACATTCGAGAGAGGATCGAGCTGCTCGTGATGCTCGCTTTTTTTAATAAAAGCAGTCGTGAGTCTGACAACACCCTCCTCTCTTCTCTCCGTGCCGTGTGGCCCAATAGTGCGCACCACGAGAGAGAGAGAGAGAGCCTTGGGTCGAGAATGACCGCTGCTTCTACAAACTAAGCCAGAGAGCCGGCTGCGCGAGTCCGCCAGTTGTATCGAATAAAAAAATATTTTATGAAGAATACGTTCCGAAGATAAACGGTGCTTTTCCGAGAGGACCGGTCGCGTGACGCTCCGACTAAAGCCTATGCACCACGACTTCCCGACGATGACACCCTACTCTCTGTGTGGCCCAATAGTGCGCGCAGACGAGCGTGGGACGAAGAACTTCGGGGATGATCGCGCGTGTACGGCCGCAGAGAGGAACGCCGCCGATTCGTGAGTTCGCTTGTATCGGAATCGCATTCGTTTCCTCGTGCACACAACCAAACATTTTATAGAAATGTGTTTATCGAGAAGAGAGGACCGGCTCGTGATGCTCGCTTTTAAAGCAGTCGTGAGTCTGACACCCTACTCCGTGCCGTGTGGCCCAATAGTGCGCACCACGTGAGCTTGGGACGAATGACCGCTGCCAGAGCCGGCTGTGAAGTCCCTCCGTTCTCACATTTCGAATAAAAGAAAAATAGAGGAGAGGAAAATGTTTCTCTGGATCCAGTATCCGGGATGTGTCTCTCTACGAGAGATCCCCGTCGTTTCACAGAGAATAAAATTCCTCTCCGCGTTTTCCACGTTACATAGGCTTTTCAATGTACTGTTCGCCCGGCCGTCAGATACTCGCTAGTCTCGCGGGTATTCTGACGGTTTTATTTTTCCGTTTCTACGGACGACGACAGTGTCGTTCTTAAAACGACGCCTGAATCTCCTTCGCGCGCTGGTTGGAGCTTTCAGGTATCGGCGTTCTTTTACGAACCGCAGAACAAGAGACATAACATATATTGATTATAAATCAAAAATATATACGATTACCCTGAACGGTGGATCACTTGGCTCGTGGGTCGATGAAGAACGCAGCTAATTGCGCGTCAACGTGTGAACTGCAGGACACATGAACATCGACATTTCGAACGCACATTGCGGTCCACGGATACAATTCCTGGACCACGCCTGGCTGAGGGTCGTTTACGTAACCAAATACTGCTTGCGTTGCTCTTGTAAGTCCCCGCCGTCGCTTACCTCTCCAAAAGTATATTTGGAGGGCGCAAAGAGCGTTTCTGAGTCGGGTTGCAAAGATGCGTACGTACGAGCGATAGATGGGCGTTTCGTCGGCGTTTGCCGCGGTTCGGTGAAAATTGCTGATTTCGCATTGCGTCTTAGACAACAGAGATAGAGTTTGTCAAAGTTTCTTCCACGAGAAGCGAAGTAGGGATTGGTATTTCTTACGTTCGAACTTGCGTGAGTGTTTTACGGTGTCGTGAGTCGTTATATACGACCGCCCGTAGGCACCGCTTCGACTTAGGATCTCCAAATCTCTCACCTTCTCTAGCGAGAAACGATTCGCCTTGCGAGAGAAAGCCGTTATCACTCTTGAACATTTAACGCGCTCCCGACGTCGCCTGAAATGATGCGTATACGAAAGACGCGTAGAAAATATATAAAAGAGTCTCAAGAGACTACAGAGATGGACACACAAAAATATGAAAGAGAAAAGGAATACTGTTGTGGCACACACAGTGTGTTTGTGTGTGAGTGTGTGTGTCGTGTGCAATATTATAAGCCCCAGGGAGAGAATATGCCTGTGCGTGGATGCGTTTCTCTGAGAACACTCTACTTATGGCGGAGGGTCGTCGTTGTGTCAAGCAACACAGCGATATTTCGACAAACATATATATTACAACCTTCGAGTCTTCGAGGGAGAGAGTGAGAAGAAAAGAAGACACAAACAGTGGTCTCTCGTTTTCTACGAACGCTTTGATGTTCGATGGACAGCGGAGCAACGAGCGCAGCAATGTGCGGGATGAGCACGTCGTACTTGATCGGGTCGGAATTATTCCCCGTCGTCGACGTGTCCTCGCTAATCTGTGAAGATTGCCATTCCATCGCCACGTTCGTTGAATCGGTATTCAACTTCTCTCCAGCTCTCTCGATGGGTCTCTTTGGTTTTATGTGAGAAGAGATATCGTCTTGTGTTTGTGCGCGCAACGTTTCTGCACCCCCGTGATGAAAGTAAGAGAAGAGAAATCCCACCGGGTTATATGTATTATAACTTTTATAATATATATACTCCTCTATTGGCGAGGCTTTTTCGAACGATTGATTGTCACACGACTACAAGACACACCACACACGTTATATTACACACTTGTGTTCACGCACGGAACAGCACCGCAGGGAGAAAGATAATTTACAAAAGAATTAACCCCTTTGTCGGTCGCCCCATGTCTTTTCTTTTTCTTCGTTTTTGTCGATTCGTGTGGAACCGCGCGATCTTGTCGGTCGTCCAGTCCCCGGAAGTTCTTTTCGACGGACGTTAAAGTTAACCGGCACAGATCGTCTAGCGAGAGTTTCCGATCGACGAGCAAAACGAAGAAAAGAAGTTTTAAGACACTTTGGTGTGGCGCTTAAGGCATATTGGTTTTCTTGTATATATATTATCTTCTCTTCTGTCGTGTAGTGTTGTTTCGTTTTCTTTTTTTTTCTTTTTTTTTTTTGCTCTGTACGTTTTAGCGAGTACTACTTTTTTTTTACGCTCTTTCGTAGAAACACAAAAATATTTTATTTCACGTACGACGACCTCAGAGTAGGCGAGATTACCCGCTGAATTTAAGCATATTACTAAGCGGAGGAAAAGAAACTAACAAGGATTTCCTTAGTAGCGGCGAGCGAACAGGAATTAGCCCAGCACTGAATCCCGCGGTTCTGCCGTTGGGAAATGTAGTGTTCAGGAGGGTCAATTTATCCCGAGACGTCGAACCGCGTCCAAGTCCATCTTGAATGGGGCCATTTACCCGTAGAGGGTGCCAGGCCCGTAGCGACTGGTACGCGTTTCGGGAGGACCTCTCCTTAGAGTCGGGTTGCTTGAGAGTGCAGCCCTAAGTGGGTGGTAAACTCCATCTAAGGCTAAATATGACCACGAGACCGATAGCGAACAAGTACCGTGAGGGAAAGTTGAAAAGAACTTTGAAGAGAGAGTTCAAGAGTACGTGAAACCGTTCAGGGGTAAACCTGAGAAACCCAAAAGATCGAATGGGGAGATTCATCGTCGACGAGGCTGGCTTTCGTTGGTGCGCAGATAGCCCGCAATGGGTCATTTCGGTGATTCCAGTGCGAGGGTACACCATCAACGTTTGATGTTCCGGTCGCGTAGTCGTGCACTTCTCCCTTAGTAGAACGTCGCGACCCGTTGCGTGTCGGTCTACGGTTCGAGGCCGTTGCCTGTCGTGTCGCGTTCGCGCGCACACGGCAGACGCTCGATCACCTGGCCGGCTGCGTGACGGTACTCTGACGGTATCGGGCCGCAACCAATCCATTTTCGAATGTGTGTGCGTCAGGCCCGCCGCAAGCTCGGTTAGTTTGTCACCCGGATGGTACGGACCTAGCGCCGGCTCCGGGCCTAACCAGCTGTTAGCAGGCGGTGTCCTCGGACTGGCCAAGCTTTGAATTACCGGTCAGCGACGCTACTGCTTTGGGTACTCTCAGGACCCGTCTTGAAACACGGACCAAGGAGTCTAACATGTGCGCGAGTCATTGGGACATGTAAACCTAAAGGCGCAATGAAAGTAAAGGTCGTATCTTAGCGTCGACCAAGGGAGGATGGGCCGCGTCACGATGCGGCCTCGCACTCCCGGGGCGTCTCGTTCTCATTGCGAGAAGAGGCGCACCCAGAGCGTACACGTTGGGACCCGAAAGATGGTGAACTATGCCTGGTCAGGACGAAGTCAGGGGAAACCCTGATGGAGGTCCGTAGCGATTCTGACGTGCAAATCGATCGTCGGAACTGGGTATAGGGGCGAAAGACTAATCGAACCATCTAGTAGCTGGTTCCCTCCGAAGTTTCCCTCAGGATAGCTGGCACTCGCTCGTTCCTCTTTTGATGAACGTGTGCGAGTCTCATCTGGTAAAGCGAATGATTAGAGGCCTTGGGGCCGAAACGACCTCAACCTATTCTCAAACTTTAAATGGGTGAGATCTCTGGCTTGCTTGGATCAATGAAGCCACGAGATTATAATATATGGATCAGAGTGCCAAGTGGGCCAATTTTGGTAAGCAGAACTGGCGCTGTGGGATGAACCAAACGCAGAGTTAAGGCGCCTAAGTCGACGCTTATGGGATACCATGAAAGGCGTTGGTTGCTTAAGACAGCAGGACGGTGGCCATGGAAGTCGGAATCCGCTAAGGAGTGTGTAACAACTCACCTGCCGAAGCAACTAGCCCTGAAAATGGATGGCGCTGAAGCGTCGCGCCTATACTCCGCCGTCAGCGGCAAGTGAGGTTGACGTTAGCTTTTTTTAAAGGCGCGTCTTCCATGAAGCTCTGACGAGTAGGAGGGTCGCGGCGGTGTGCGCAGAAGGGTCTGGGCGTGAGCCTGCCTGGAGCCGCCGTCGGTGCAGATCTTGGTGGTAGTAGCAAATACTCCAGCGAGGCCCTGGAGGACTGACGTGGAGAAGGGTTTCGTGTGAACAGCCGTTGCACACGAGTCAGTCGATCCTAAGCCCTAAGAGAAATCCTATGTAGATGAGGTGTCCTAAGTGAGAGAAAGCAACAAACAAAAATGAGAGAGAGATACACACCCATCGGGCGAAAGGGAATCCGGTTTCTATTCCGGAACCCGGCAGCGGAACCGCATACCATTCGGGCCCTCGTAAGAGTGTTCGTCGGGGTAACCCAAAATGACCTGGAGACGCCGTCGGGAGATCCGGGGAGAGTTTTCTTTTCTGTATAAGCGTTCGAGTTCCCTGGAAACCTCTAGCAGGGAGATAGGGTTTGGAACGCGAAGAGCACCGCAGTTGCGGCGGTGTCCGGATCTTCCCCTCGGACCTTGAAAATCCAGGAGAGGGCCACGTGGAGGTGTCGCGCCGGTTCGTACCCATATCCGCAGCAGGTCTCCAAGGTAAAGAGCCTCTAGTCGATAGATTAATGTAGGTAAGGGAAGTCGGCAAATTGGATCCGTAACTTCGGAATAAGGATTGGCTCTGAGGAGCGGGGCGTGTCGGGCTTGGTCGGGAAGCGGGTCTGGCTGACGTGCCGGGCCTGGGCGAGGTGAACACATTATTACTAATGCTGGGATCCGAGCTCGGTCCCGTGCCTTGGCCTCCCGCGGATCTTCCTTGCTGCGAGGCTTTCGTCTAGAACGGCGATCGTCCTCTTCGGCCGCCATTCAACGCTCAGCTCAGAACTGGCACGGACTAGGGGAATCCGACTGTCTAATTAAAACAAAGCATTGCGATGGCCCCCACGGGTGTTGACGCAATGTGATTTCTGCCCAGTGCTCTGAATGTCAACGTGAAGAAATTCAAAAAAGCGCGGGTAAACGGCGGGAGTAACTATGACTCTCTTAAGGTAGCCAAATGCCTCGTCATCTAATTAGTGACGCGCATGAATGGATTAACGAGATTCCCTCTGTCCCTATCTACTTTCTAGCGAAACCACTGCCAAGGGAACGGGCTTGGAAAAATTAGCGGGGAAAGAAGACCCTGTTGAGCTTGACTCTAGTCTGGCATTGTAAGGAGACATGAGAGGTACCGAAAAGTGAGAACGACCAGCTTTTGCTCGGTTCGTAGCTGGCACGTTAAGAACGAGCCGTGCCAGCGTAGCGATGCATTAGCATCATAGTATTCAATAGAAGAAGCGGGAGGATTCATACAGATTTATCTGTTTTGTGTTTTTCCCGTTTTCGAAAGCAATACGCCGCTACGGTTCTTAGAAGAGGGGCTTCTTGAACTTAGGCGGGCGGACAGCGGAGCAGCACACAGCATGATACGGGAAGAGCACGTCGCACAGGATCGGGTTGAAGTATCCCCGTCGTCGACGCGTCCTCGTTAATCTGGGTGACTGCCATTCTGTCGCCTGGTTCTGAAAGCAACACGCTGCTGGTACTTAGGTGGATGGACAGCGGAGCGGCGCACAGCACGATGCGGGAAGAGCACGTTGCACATGATCGGGTTGAAGCATCCCCGTCGTCAACGTGTCCTCGCTAATCTGTGCGACCGCCATTCTGTCGCCTGGTTTCAAAAGCAACATGCCGTCAGTACTTAGGCGAATGAACATCGGAGCGGCGCACGGCACGATGCGGGACGAGCACGTTGCACATGATCGGGTTGAAGTATCCCCGTCGTCAGCGTGTCCCCGCTAATCTGTGTGACCGCCATTTCGTCGCCAGGGTTTCTGTAAGCAACACGCTTCTGGAACTTATCGTGTTCGCTGTCGTGAAGACTCGCTAAGGGATGGGCTCACATTCCCCGGAGAGCTCGGCCTCTGTAAAGGAGCACCCGGTGCTCTAGCTACACTTGCGCCTCCACGCGGTCCCGCTGGATGGCAGGCTCTTCGGAGTCTGTGAAACTAAACGAAGTGTAGTGGAGTGGAGGAGACAACCACTCTAAGTCCACGTCTCCCACGTGTTTGCCGTGCGTGGCGACCCTTGTCGTCGGAAAAGGGGATCCTGGGATCTGAGGGGGCCCACTCCTGCGGGTGTGACGTCCCCAACACGTACCTTTGGCCTCCGCTTCGACTAGATGGGCGGCTAGGCGAGAAAATAACCCTATGCCTAGTCAATCGGCTCGGAAGGATCAATAGCTCCGGCGATGTGGTCCTTCTGGGGTGAGGATGCGGTAGGTGGTTGAACAGACTACTGGTAGGCCACCGATATCCGCGGACTATATTCCGGGCGACGCACTAACCTGCCGGAGGCAGGTTCCATTTGAGGGTCCAGTGAGGCTGGTGCCGTGCCGGGATGAATCGAACGCATACTTTCATGGAAACTAGAAACGCAAAACAGAGAGTCAAGTCGTCGGGACCAGTGCAAGGCGAAGCCAAGCATGAAGCCGCCGCAGCTGGGGTAGGGTTGGCTGAAATTAGCGTACCTACACCAGTGTCCGTCAAAGTCGAGAGGACCGAGGATGTGCTCCTGAGCCAGCCTAGCGTGACCCTCGAAAGGTGCGATGCACCAAAGAAGAGCAAGAGTAAGAATCTTGTACCGGTCGTGAAAGCGCCGTGCAAGACTTGCTCTTGCAAAGAGACGAAGAACTCTCCCCCGTCCGAGGGAAGTTCGAAGAAGAAGCAGGGGCAAGGTGCGAACCTTGTCTCTGGGAATGGCGAAGCGCTCGGCGAGGGTACCTCAAAGAGCCACGATATCCATTCGGGCAAGAAGAAAGCCGTGAAGGCTTCTTCTGCCAAAAAGGACAAACGCTCCGCCAAGGTGGCACCAGCCGAAGCAGAGCGTAAGCGACTGGGAGGGAAACCGGTGGAGGCGGTTCCCGGGCCCAGAGTACGGCCTCTCGATCTCATCAGAGACGAAGCCTTCGAGCAAGTCGAGACCATAGCTAGACGGAGTAGCACCCAGGGTGTCTCCAAAGAAGCTGCGGCCACGATTATGCAAAGTGCGAATGCACTCAATCAGCTCGTCCAGGAACTTATTCAGCGGAATAGTTTCCTCGAAGGACAGCTGGCAGCGGTCAGGGCAGATAGAGCTAGACCGTCTGCACCGAGTGCAGTGACTGCGTCAAAGACTGCCCCGCGGTCTGCGACCAGTCAAGCTGGTAAGCGCGCCCACTCGACCTACGCCGATGCGGTTAGGGTCGAGTGTAGTAAAGTCCCCCCGGACGCGGTTAAGCCACCACAGCACGTGGTAAGGATTTTTCCGCCGAAGGGCACGGAGCAGAGCAGCGAAGCGACTAAGCGGACTGTTCTCTCTGTCGTGAAACCTGCGAAGGAGAAGATCCGCGTGAGGTCAGTACGACTCATCCACTCCGGTGGCATCGTAGTCGAGACCGAGCGCAAAGAAGATCTTCAAGTCTTCACGGGGAGTAAGGGACTGAAAGAGAAAGGACTTTCGGTCTCTATGCCGTCTAAACGGAACCCGTCACTCATTGTGTACGATGTTCCGAAGAAGATGGCAAGAGAAGAGGTTGCTTCCAATCTGTGGAAGCAAAACCTGTCCGATATGACTCAGAAAGAGTTTACCTCTAACCTGAAGGTCAGCTACCAAGCTGGTCCTAAGGGCAGGGAGGCGACCAACTGGGTCATCGATGTCAGTCCGCAGGTTCGCCAGCGGCTGAAAAGTGGGGTAGCACGCGTGTACCTTGGCTGGTCAGCTTGTCGTGTACAGGACTATGTCACGGTCACGCGGTGCTTCAAGTGCCAGAAGTTTGGCCACACGGCTAAACGATGCAAGCACAAAGACGACATCTGTGGTCACTGCGCTGAGAAGGGTCACACCTTCGCCACCTGCAGCAAGAAGAGTGGACAGCCGGTCTGCTCGAATTGCAAGGAGCGTGGTAAGCCTTATGGCCACAGATCCCGAGACAAGCTGTGCGCTTCCTACCAGGTCGCGTTACAGCAAGTAGTCGCTCGAACCAACTATGGCTGAGCGCACCGGAGATAGACAACGATCTCAGAGGCCGATTCGAATCGTGCAGCATAATATGCGGCGAGCTCGGATCGTAACCGATGAAATCAGATCTTTGCTGCATGCGCATGGAGTCGATGTGTTACTAGCGCAAGAGCCGTACAGCTGGGAAGGCAAAATGCCTGGGCTGGAACGGACCACGAAGCTGATAGCGGAAGGGGATCGACCGATGGCAGCTATCGCTGTCACCAACCGAGACCTAACCGTTGTCAAGATTTCACATCTTTGCGACACACATCTCTCCTGTGCGTGCGTTAAGGGCAATTTCGGTGAGTTCTACCTGGTCAGCCAGTACTTTCAATGCTCTGAAGAGATTGAACCAAGTCTGGCTCGACTGGAGAGAGTGCTTGCGGCATTGAGTCACAACAAAGTCGTGATCGCAGCGGACGTCAACAGTAAATCTGCTCTTTGGGGCAGTATGGTGACTGACGCGAGAGGCCGAAAACTCGAAGAGTTTGTGGCCCGGCACGGCTTGGTTGTTTTGAACGAGGCCGGTAGTATGCCCACGTACTCCGGACCCGTCGGAGAGTCCTTTATAGATGTCACATTTGCGACACCTGACATGTCAGACAAAGTGCGAGGATGGAAAGTCCAGCGGGACTTAACATCTAGTGACCACAGAGTCATACGTTTTTCGTTGGAGTTCTCAGCCACGGATGGAAACCGGCACCACGATGGGCGGTTCCACCTGGATAGTGCGAACTCCGAGAGATTCGAGCGAGCGCTGCTGGAAAGCAAGGAGAGATTAACCCTCCGACCGAGCTGTCGCGAGGAGGTTGAACAACTAGCACAGGAATTCGAGGAATCGATTGTCCAAGCGTGCGAGTCCTCCATGCGGACCAAGCGGTGGCACTCCAAGTCAGTCCCTTGGTGGACACCAGAGTTGACGAGACAGAAGAGGCGAGTCTACAGATGCAGACGAGCTTCACAGAACCCGAGACTATCGGAGGATGAGAGAGCTGACCGAAAAGCTGAGTATCTCGTGCAGAGAAAGGCATACTCGGCGGCCGTGAGAGTTGCGAGGTATCAGAGTTGGAAAGACTTTGTTACTGAGCAAGGGAACAAAGAGCCTTGGGGTCTTGTTTACAAGATCTCAAGACAGAAGCTGAATGTTGAGACAGCGGTTTCAAACATTCAGACTTCTGATGGACACACGATGGACTGGGAATCCACTGCGTCAGCGCTGCTGGAGTCGTTAGTTCCGGACGATACGTCTGTGAGCGACACTCCTGAGCAAGCGCAGCTTAGACTTGAATCTGCTACCGAGCCGACGACTGAGGACGATCGAGCCTTCACTCGTTGGGAGCTTGAAGAGGCAGTGAAAAGACTGAAGCGACGTAAGTGCCCGGGCCTGGATCGAATAGAGCCGGAAGTATTAAAAGCCTCCGCTGGAATACTCCGAGCCGAGTTACTCCGACTCTATAATAGTTGTCTTGAGTATGGGGTCTTCCCCTCCAGATGGAAAGTCGGTTCCATCAGAACCATTCTGAAGGGTCCCGACAAACCAGAAACGGAGGTGAAGTCCTATCGACCGATTTGCCTGCTATCCGTAGTGGGCAAAGTTCTTGAGAAGCTAATCGCTAGCCGTTTAGCTAATCTGTTCCTAAGCCCGGAATACGCGTCCGACCGGCAATACGGATTCAGACCGGAGCGATCTACGGAAGATGCCGTAGTAAAGCTCAGGAGTCTGGTATCCAGCTGCGAAGACAAGTATGTCCTGGCGCTCGCCTTCGATATATCGGGAGCGTTCGACAACCTGTGGTGGCCAAGCATCCTCAACGAGTTGAGGAGGCGCGGCTGTCCTCGCAATCTTTATAAGCTGATGGTCGACTATTTCGCCAACCGTGTTGTGGTCTTAAAGGCCAAGCACGGAGAAGTGCGGAAGGACGTAACCAAAGGCTGCCCTCAGGGATCCATACTCGGTCCGAGCTGTTGGAACTTGGTCTTTGACCAAGTCCTGCAGCTCTTGACGAACGAGCTCGAATGCGAGCCTATAGCCTACGCGGACGACCTAATCGTGCTTGTCAATGGCAACACGAGACGGGAACTCCGGCTTAAAGGGCAGAGGGTAGCGGATGCGATTTCTGCGTGTTGCCATGCACATAAGTTATCGTTATCCGCTCCCAAGACCGAGATGGTAATCTTAAAAGGCTTCCTCGACCGGAGGAGGCCACCTGTGGTGAAGATTGACGGCAAAAGTATCGTCATGAAGGATACCATAAGGTACCTTGGCGTATACTTAGACAAACGGCTGGGAGTCAAATCCCATGTCGAGCATGTGAGTGCTAAGTCGACGACAACGTTTAGCGCGTTGGCGAAGATTGCTCGTTCGAACTGGGGATTGGGATATCGGGCTATGCGTATTATGTACACTGGTCTGTTTGTCCCGATCACGACGTACGCTGCTGCGGGCTGGGCGGACCTTCTCACCTCTGAAATGAGACAACGTCTCATCAGGGCGCAGAGGAGAACACTGCTTGGCTGCACTAAGACCTACAGAACGGTATCCACCGACGCGCTCGCTGTGATCGCAGGTGCGGTACCAGTAGACTTGGTGATAGCAGAAAGGGCGTGCGCCTATAAGATACGAAAACTACAAGATGTAGAGTACGAGACATGTCGGATAAGTCAAGCCGATTTGGCTAACGGAGTCGTGAGTCCGCGCGAGGCATTAGCCGAGGTAAGACGGACCGCTCTGGCAAAGTGGCAACGGAGGTGGTCGTCATCCACGAAGGGAAGAATTACCTTCCGATACTTCAACGATGTTTCAGACCGCCTCTGCGCGCGC
>CAKAJA020000364.1:110000-135000 GCA_916610235.2 Lasioglossum morio | reverse complement strand
ACAGCCAGGAAAAAAGTTTACTCTTGACGCGGGGACTTGGAAAATTTTCGCTCGAGCTCCGTCGCTTCGTCCAACCGACGCGCCAGAACGCTCTTCGCGAGTCGCTCGATCGTCCGACTAGATGACCCGCTCGAGGGTTATTTCGATTTTTCTCGAAAAATACTCATCCGAGAGCGTTGAAACTTCGTAAAACTGCATTAAACGCAGTATTATACAGGGATCTAACATTTAGAATCGTCCGAAACAGCCAGGAAAAATGGAAAATTTTCGCTCGAGCTCCGTAGCCTCGTCCAACCGACGCGCCAGAACCCACTTCGCGAGTCGCTCGATCGTCCGACTAGATGACCCGCTCGACGGTTATTTCGATTTTTCTCGAAAAATACTCATCCGAGAGCGTTGAAACTTCGAAAAACTATATTAAACGCGGTATTATACAGGGATCTAACATTTAGAATCGTCCGAAACAGCCAGGAAAAAAGTTTACTCTTGACGCGGGGACTTGGAAAAATTTCGCTCGAGCTCCGTCGCTTCGTCCAACCGACGCGCCAGAACGCTCTTCGCGAGACGCTCGGTCGTCCGACTAGATGACCCGCTCGACGGTTATTTCGATTTTTCTCGAAAAATACTCATCCGAGAGCTTTGAAACTTCGTAAAACTGCATTAAACGCGGTATTATACAGGGATCTAACATTTAGAATCGTGCGAAACAGCCAGGAAAAAAGTTTACTCTTGACGCGGGGACTTGGAAAAATTTCGCTCGAGCTCCGTCGCCTCGTCCAACCGACGCGCCAGAACGCACTTCGCGAGTCGCTCGATCGTCCGACTAGATGACCCGCTCGACGGTTATTTCAATTTTTCTCGAAAATTACTTATCCGAGAGCGTTGAAACTTCGTAAAACTGCATTAAACGCGGTATTATACAGGGATCTAACATTTAGAATCGTCCGAAACAGCCAGGAAAAAAGTTTACTCTTGACGCGGGGACTTGGAAAAATTTCGCTCGAGCTCCGTCGCTTCGTCCAACCGACGCGCCAGAACGCACTTCGCGAGTCGCTCGATCGTCCGACTAGATGACCCGCTCGACGGTTATTTCAATTTTTCTCGAAAATTACTTATCCGAGAGCGTTGAAACTTCGTAAAACTGCATTAAACGCGGTATTATACAGGGATCTAACATTTAGAATCGTCCGAAACAGCCAGGAAAAAAGTTTACTCTTGACGCGGGGACTTGGAAAATTTTCGCTCGAGCTCCGTCGCTTCGTCCAACCGACGCGCCAGAACGCACTTCGCGAGTCGCTCGGTCGTCCGACTAGATGACCCGCTCGACGGTTATTTCGATTTTTCTCGAAAAATACTCATCCGAGAGCTTTGAAACTTCGTAAAACTGCATTAAACGCGGTATTATACAGGGATCTAACATTTAGAATCGTGCGAAACAGCCAGGAAAAAAGTTTACTCTTGACGCGGGGACTTGGAAAAATTTCGCTCGAGCTCCGTCGCCTCGTCCAACCGACGCGCCAGAACGCACTTCGCGAGTCGCTCGATCGTCCGACTAGATGACCCGCTCGACGGTTATTTCAATTTTTCTCGAAAATTACTTATCCGAGAGCGTTGAAACTTCGTAAAACTGCATTAAACGCGGTATTATACAGGGATCTAACATTTAGAATCGTCCGAAACAGCCAGGAAAAAAGTTTACTCTTGACGCGGGGACTTGGAAAAATTTCGCTCGAGCTCCGTCGCTTCGTCCAACCGACGCGCCAGAACGCACTTCGCGAGTCGCTCGATCGTCCGACTAGATGACCCGCTCGACGGTTATTTCAATTTTTCTCGAAAATTACTTATCCGAGAGCGTTGAAACTTCGTAAAACTGCATTAAACGCGGTATTATACAGGGATCTAACATTTAGAATCGTCCGAAACAGCCAGGAAAAAAGTTTACTCTTGACGCGGGGACTTGGAAAATTTTCGCTCGAGCTCCGTCGCTTCGTCCAACCGACGCGCCAGAACGCACTTCGCGAGTCGCTCGGTCGTCCGACTAGATGACCCGCTCGACGGTTATTTCGATTTTTCTCGAAAAATACTCATCCGAGAGCTTTGAAACTTCGTAAAACTGCATTAAACGCGGTATTATACAGGGATCTAACATTTAGAATCGTGCGAAACAGCCAGGAAAAAAGTTTACTCTTGACGCGGGGACTTGGAAAAATTTCGCTCGAGCTCCGTCGCCTCGTCCAACCGACGCGCCAGAACGCACTTCGCGAGTCGCTCGATCGTCCGACTAGATGACCCGCTCGACGGTTATTTCAATTTTTCTCGAAAATTACTTATCCGAGAGCGTTGAAACTTCGTAAAACTGCATTAAACGCGGTATTATACAGGGATCTAACATTTAGAATCGTCCGAAACAGCCAGGAAAAAAGTTTACTCTTGACGCGGGGACTTGGAAAAATTTCGCTCGAGCTCCGTCGCCTCGTCCAACCGACGCGCCAGAACGCACTTCGCGAGTCGCTCGGTCGTCCGACTAGATGACCCGCTCGACGGTTATATCAATTTTTCTCGAAAAATACTCATCCGAGAGCGCTGAAACTTCGAAAAACTATATTAAACGCGGTATTATACAGGGATCTAACATTTAGAATCGTGCGAAACAGCCAGGAAAAAAGTTTACTCTTGACGCGGGGACTTGGAAAAATTTCGCTCGAGCTCCGTCGCCTCGTCCAACCGACGCGCCAGAACGCACTTCGCGAGTCGCTCGATCGTCCGACTAGATGACCCGCTCGACGGTTATTTCGATTTTTCTCGAAAAATAGTCATCCGAGAGCGGTGAAACTTCGAAAAACTGCATTAAACGCGGTATTATACAGGGATCTAACATTTAGAATCGTGCGAAACAGCCAGGAAAAAAGTTTACTCTTGACGCTGGGACTTGGAAAATTTTCGCTTGAGCTCCGTCGCTTCGTCCAACCGACGCGCCAGGACGCACTTCGCGAGTCGCTCGATCGTTCGACTAGATGACCCGCTCGACGGTTATTTCAATTTTTCTCGAAAATTACTTATCCGAGAGCGTTGAAACTTCGTAAAACTGCATTAAACGCGGTATTATACAGGGATCTAACATTTAGAATCGTCCGAAACAGCCAGGAAAAAAGTTTACTCTTGACGCGGGGACTTGGAAAATTTTCGCTCGAGCTCCGTCGCTTCGTCCAACCGACGCGCCAGGACGCACTTCGCGAGTCGCTCGATCGTTCGACTAGATGACCCGCTCGACGGTTATATCAATTTTTCTCGAAAAATACTCATCCGAGAGCGCTGAAACTTCGAAAAACTATATTAAACGCGGTATTATACAGGGATCTAACATTTAGAATCGTGCGAAACAGCCAGGAAAAAAGTTTACTCTTGACGCGGGGACTTGGAAAAATTTCGCTCGAGCTCCGTCGCTTCGTCCAACCGACGCGCCAGAACGCTCTTCGCGAGACGCTCGGTCGTCCGACTAGATGACCCGCTCGACGGTTATTTCGATTTTTCTCGAAAAATACTCATCCGAGAGCGTTGAAACTTCGAAAAACTATATTAAACGCGGTATTATACAGGGATCTAACATTTAGAATCGTGCGAAACAGCCAGGAAAAAAGTTTACTCTTGACGCGGGGACTTGGAAAAATTTCGCTCGAGCTCCGTCGCTTCGTCCAACCGACGCGCCAGAACGCTCTTCGCGAGACGCTCGGTCGTCCGACTAGATGACCCGCTCGACGGTTATTTCGATTTTTCTCGAAAAATACTCATCCGAGAGCTTTGAAACTTCGTAAAACTGCATTAAACGCGGTATTATACAGGGATCTAACATTTAGAATCGTGCGAAACAGCCAGGAAAAAAGTTTACTCTTGACGCGGGGACTTGGAAAAATTTCGCTCGAGCTCCGTCGCCTCGTCCAACCGACGCGCCAGAACGCACTTCGCGAGTCGCTCGATCGTCCGACTAGATGACCCGCTCGACGGTTATTTCAATTTTTCTCGAAAATTACTTATCCGAGAGCGTTGAAACTTCGTAAAACTGCATTAAACGCGGTATTATACAGGGATCTAACATTTAGAATCGTCCGAAACAGCCAGGAAAAAAGTTTACTCTTGACGCGGGGACTTGGAAAATTTTCGCTCGAGCTCCGTCGCTTCGTCCAACCGACGCGCCAGGACGCACTTCGCGAGTCGCTCGATCGTTCGACTAGATGACCCGCTCGACGGTTATATCAATTTTTCTCGAAAAATACTCATCCGAGAGCGTTGAAACTTCGTAAAACTGCATTAAACGCGGTATTATACAGGGATCTAACATTTAGAATCGTGCGAAACAGCCAGGAAAAAAGTTTACTCTTGACGCGGGGACTTGGAAAAATTTCGCTCGAGCTCCGTCGCTTCGTCCAACCGACGCGCCAGAACGCTCTTCGCGAGACGCTCGGTCGTCCGACTAGATGACCCGCTCGACGGTTATTTCGATTTTTCTCGAAAAATACTCATCCGAGAGCGTTGAAACTTCGAAAAACTGCATTAAACGCGGTATTATACAGGGATCTAACATTTAGAATCGTCCGAAACAGCCAGGAAAAAAGTTTACTCTTGACGCGGGGACTTGGAAAATTTTCGCTCGAGCTCCGTCGCCTCGTCCAACCGACGCGCCAGAACGCACTTCGCGAGTCGCTCGATCGTCCGACTAGATGACCCGCTCGACGGTTATTTCAATTTTTCTCGAAAAATACTCATCCGAGAGCGTTGAAACTTCGAAAAACTGCATTAAACGCGGTATTATACAGGGATCTAACATTTAGAATCGTGCGAAACAGCCAGGAAAAAAGTTTACTCTTGACGCGGGGACTTGGAAAAATTTCGCTCGAGCTCCGTCGCCTCGTCCAACCGACGCGCCAGAACGCACTTCGCGAGTCGCTCGATCGTCCGACTAGATGACCCGCTCGACGGTTATATCAATTTTTCTCGAAAAATACTCATCCGAGAGCTTTGAAACTTCGTAAAACTGCATTAAACGCGGTATTGTACAGGGATCTAACATTTAGAATCGTGCGAAACAGCCAGGAAAAAAGTTTACTCTTGACGCGGGGACTTGGAAAAATTTCGCTCGAGCTCCGTCGCCTCGTCCAACCGACGCGCCAGAACGCACTTCGCGAGTCGCTCGATCGTCCGACTAGATGACCCGCTCGACGGTTATTTCGATTTTTCTCGAAAAATACTCATCCGAGAGCGTTGAAACTTCGAAAAACTATATTAAACGCGGTATTATACAGGGATCTAACATTTAGAATCGTGCGAAACAGCCAGGAAAAAAGTTTACTCTTGACGCGGGGACTTGGAAAATTTTCGCTCGAGCTCCGTCGCTTCGTCCAACCGACGCGCCAGGACGCACTTCGCGAGTCGCTCGATCGTTCGACTAGATGACCCGCTCGACGGTTATATCAATTTTTCTCGAAAAATACTCATCCGAGAGCGCTGAAACTTCGAAAAACTATATTAAACGCGGTATTATACAGGGATCTAACATTTAGAATCGTGCGAAACAGCCAGGAAAAAAGTTTACTCTTGACGCGGGGACTTGGAAAAATTTCGCTCGAGCTCCGTCGCTTCGTCCAACCGACGCGCCAGAACGCTCTTCGCGAGACGCTCGGTCGTCCGACTAGATGACCCGCTCGACGGTTATTTCGATTTTTCTCGAAAAATACTCATCCGAGAGCGTTGAAACTTCGAAAAACTATATTAAACGCGGTATTATACAGGGATCTAACATTTAGAATCGTGCGAAACAGCCAGGAAAAAAGTTTACTCTTGACGCGGGGACTTGGAAAAATTTCGCTCGAGCTCCGTCGCTTCGTCCAACCGACGCGCCAGAACGCTCTTCGCGAGACGCTCGGTCGTCCGACTAGATGACCCGCTCGACGGTTATTTCGATTTTTCTCGAAAAATACTCATCCGAGAGCTTTGAAACTTCGTAAAACTGCATTAAACGCGGTATTATACAGGGATCTAACATTTAGAATCGTGCGAAACAGCCAGGAAAAAAGTTTACTCTTGACGCGGGGACTTGGAAAAATTTCGCTCGAGCTCCGTCGCCTCGTCCAACCGACGCGCCAGAACGCACTTCGCGAGTCGCTCGATCGTCCGACTAGATGACCCGCTCGACGGTTATTTCAATTTTTCTCGAAAATTACTTATCCGAGAGCGTTGAAACTTCGTAAAACTGCATTAAACGCGGTATTATACAGGGATCTAACATTTAGAATCGTCCGAAACAGCCAGGAAAAAAGTTTACTCTTGACGCTGGGACTTGGAAAATTTTCGCTCGAGCTCCGTCGCTTCGTCCAACCGACGCGCCAGAACGCACTTCGCGAGACGCTCGGTCGTCCGACTAGATGACCCGCTCGAGGGTTATTTCGATTTTTCTCGAAAAATACTCATCCGAGAGCGTTGAAACTTCGTAAAACTGCATTAAACGCGGTATTATACAGGGATCTAACATTTAGAATCGTGCGAAACAGCCAGGAAAAAAGTTTACTCTTGACGCGGGGACTTGGTAAAATTTCGCTCGAGCTCCGTCGCCTCGTCCAACCGACGCGCCAGAACGCACTTCGCGAGACGCTCGGTCGTCCGACTAGATGACCCGCTCGAGGGTTATTTCGATTTTTCTCGAAAAATACTCATCCGAGAGCGTTGAAACTTCGTAAAACTGCATTAAACGCGGTATTATACAGGGATCTAACATTTAGAATCGTGCGAAACAGCCAGGAAAAAAGTTTACTCTTGCCGCGGGGACTTGGAAAAATTTCGCTCGAGCTCCGTCGCCTCGTCCAACCGACGCGCCAGAACGCACTTCGCGAGTCGCTCGATCGTCCGACTAGATGACCCGCTCGAGGGTTATTTCGATTTTTCTCGAAAAATACTCATCCGAGAGCGTTGAAACTTCGTAAAACTGCATTAAACGCGGTATTATACAGGGATCTAACATTTAGAATCGTGCGAAACAGCCAGGAAAAAAGTTTACTCTTGACGCGGGGACTTGGTAAAATTTCGCTCGAGCTCCGTCGCCTCGTCCAACCGACGCGCCAGAACGCACTTCGCGAGACGCTCGGTCGTCCGACTAGATGACCCGCTCGAGGGTTATTTCGATTTTTCTCGAAAAATACTCATCCGAGAGCGTTGAAACTTCGTAAAACTGCATTAAACGCGGTATTATACGGGGATCTAACATTTAGAATCGTCCGAAACAGCCAGGAAAAAAGTTTACTCTTGACGCTGGGACTTGGAAAATTTTCGCTCGAGCTCCGTCGCTTCGTCCAACCGACGCGCCAGAACGCTCTTCGCGAGTCGCTCGATCGTCCGACTAGATGACCCGCTCGAGGGTTATTTCGATTTTTCTCGAAAAATACTCATCCGAGAGCGTTGAAACTTCGAAAAACTGCATTAAACGCGGTATTATAGAGGGATCTAACGTTTAGAATCGTCCGAAACAGCCAGGAAAAAAGTTTACTCTTGACGCGGGGACTTGGAAAAATTTCGCTCGAGCTCCGTCGCTTCGTCCAACCGACGCGCCAGAACGCCCTTCGCGAGACGCTCGGTCGTCCGACTAGATGACCCGCTCGACGGTTATTTCGATTTTTCTCGAAAAATACTCATCCGAGAGCGTTGAAACTTCGAAAAACTGCATTAAACGCGGTATTATACGGGGATCTAACATTTAGAATCGTCCGAAACAGCCAGGAAAAAAGTTTACTCTTGACGCTGGGACTTGGAAAATTTTCGCTCGAGCTCCGTCGCTTCGTCCAACCGACGCGCCAGAACGCTCTTCGCGAGTCGCTCGATCGTCCGACTAGATGACCCGCTCGAGGGTTATTTCGATTTTTCTCGAAAAATACTCATCCGAGAGCGTTGAAACTTCGAAAAACTGCATTAAACGCGGTATTATACGGGGATCTAACATTTAGAATCGTCCGAAACAGCCAGGAAAAAAGTTTACTCTTGACGCTGGGACTTGGAAAATTTTCGCTCGAGCTCCGTCGCTTCGTCCAACCGACGCGCCAGAACGCTCTTCGCGAGTCGCTCGATTGTCCGACTAGATGACCCGCTCGAGGGTTATTTCGATTTTTCTCGAAAAATACTCATCCGAGAGCGTTGAAACTTCGAAAAACTGCATTAAACGCGGTATTATAGAGGGATCTAACGTTTAGAATCGTGCGAAACAGCCAGGAAAAAAGTTTACTCTTGACGCGGGGACTTGGTAAAATTTCGCTCGAGCTCCGTCGCCTCGTCCAACCGACGCGCCAGAACGCACTTCGCGAGACGCTCGGTCGTCCGACTAGATGACCCGCTCGAGGGTTATTTCGATTTTTCTCGAAAAATACTCATCCGAGAGCGTTGAAACTTCGAAAAACTGCATTAAACGCGGTATTATACAGGGATCTAACATTTAGAATCGTGCGAAACAGCCAGGAAAAAAGTTTACTCTTGACGCGGGGACTTGGAAAAATTTCGCTCGAGCTCCGTCGCCTCGTCCAACCGACGCGCCAGAACGCACTTCGCGAGTCGCTCGATCGTCCGACTAGATGACCCGCTCGACGGTTATTTCGATTTTTCTCGAAAAATACTCATCCGAGAGCGTTGAAACTTCGTAAAACTGCATTAAACGCGGTATTATACAGGGATCTAACATTTAGAATCGTGCGAAACAGCCAGGAAAAAAGTTTACTCTTGCCGCGGGGACTTGGAAAATTTTCGCTCGAGCTCCGTCGCCTCGTCCAACCGACGCGCCAGAACGCACTTCGCGAGTCGCTCGATCGTTCGACTAGATGACCCGCTCGACGGTTATTTCGATTTTTCTCGAAAAATACTCATCCGAGAGCGTTGAAACTTCGAAAAACTGCATTAAACGCGGTATTATACAGGGATCTAACATTTAGAATCGTGCGAAACAGCCAGGAAAAAAGTTTACTCTTGACGCGGGGACTTGGAAAAATTTCGCTCGAGCTCCGTCGCCTCGTCCAACCGACGCGCCAGAACGCACTTCGCGAGTCGCTCGATCGTTCGACTAGATGACCCGCTCGACGGTTATTTCGATTTTTCTCGAAAAATACTCATCCGAGAGCGTTGAAACTTCGAAAAACTGCATTAAACGCGGTATTATACAGGGATCTAACATTTAGAATCGTGCGAAACAGCCAGGAAAAAAGTTTACTCTTGACGCGGGGACTTGGAAAATTTTCGCTCGAGCTCCGTAGCCTCGTCCAACCGACGCGCCAGAACCCACGTCGCGAGTCGCTCGATCTTCCGACTAGATGACCCGCTCGACGGTTATTTCGATTTTTCTCGAAAAATACTCATCCGAGAGCGTTGAAACTTCGAAAAACTGCATTAAACGCGGTATTATAGAGGGATCTAACGTTTAGAATCGTGCGAAACAGCCAGGAAAAAAGTTTACTCTTGACGCGGGGACTTGGTAAAATTTCGCTCGAGCTCCGTCGCCTCGTCCAACCGACGCGCCAGAACGCACTTCGCGAGACGCTCGGTCGTCCGACTAGATGACCCGCTCGAGGGTTATTTCGATTTTTCTCGAAAAATACTCATCCGAGAGCGTTGAAACTTCGTAAAACTGCATTAAACGCGGTATTATACAGGGATCTAACATTTAGAATCGTGCGAAACAGCCAGGAAAAAAGTTTACTCTTGACGCGGGGACTTGGTAAAATTTCGCTCGAGCTCCGTCGCCTCGTCCAACCGACGCGCCAGAACGCACTTCGCGAGACGCTCGGTCGTCCGACTAGATGACCCGCTCGAGGGTTATTTCGATTTTTCTCGAAAAATACTCATCCGAGAGCGTTGAAACTTCGTAAAACTGCATTAAACGCGGTATTATACAGGGATCTAACATTTAGAATCGTGCGAAACAGCCAGGAAAAAAGTTTACTCTTGACGCGGGGACTTGGAAAAATTTCGCTCGAGCTCCGTCGCTTCGTCCAACCGACGCGCCAGAACGCCCTTCGCGAGACGCTCGGTCGTCCGACTAGATGACCCGCTCGACGGTTATTTCGATTTTTCTCGAAAAATACTCATCCGAGAGCGTTGAAACTTCGAAAAACTGCATTAAACGCGGTATTATAGAGGGATCTAACGTTTAGAATCGTGCGAAACAGCCAGGAAAAAAGTTTACTCTTGACGCGGGGACTTGGAAAAATTTCGCTCGAGCTCCGTCGCCTCGTCCAACCGACGCGCCAGAACGCACTTCGCGAGTCGCTCGATCGTTCGACTAGATGACCCGCTCGACGGTTATTTCGATTTTTCTCGAAAAATACTCATCCGAGAGCGTTGAAACTTCGAAAAACTGCATTAAACGCGGTATTATACAGGGATCTAACATTTAGAATCGTGCGAAACAGCCAGGAAAAAAGTTTACTCTTGACGCGGGGACTTGGAAAATTTTCGCTCGAGCTCCGTCGCTTCGTCCAACCGACGCGCCAGAACGCTCTTCGCGAGACGCTCGGTCGTCCGACTAGATGACCCGCTCGACGGTTATTTCGATTTTTCTCGAAAAATACTCATCCGAGAGCGTTGAAACTTCGAAAAACTGCATTAAACGCGGTATTATACAGGGATCTAACATTTAGAATCGTCCGAAACAGCCAGGAAAAAAGTTTACTCTTGACGCGGGGACTTGGAAAATTTTCGCTCGAGCTCCGTCGCCTCGTCCAACCGACGCGCCAGAACGCACTTCGCGAGTCGCTCGATCGTCCGACTAGATGACCCGCTCGACGGTTATTTCAATTTTTCTCGAAAAATACTCATCCGAGAGCGTTGAAACTTCGAAAAACTGCATTAAACGCGGTATTATACAGGGATCTAACATTTAGAATCGTGCGAAACAGCCAGGAAAAAAGTTTACTCTTGACGCGGGGACTTGGAAAAATTTCGCTCGAGCTCCGTCGCCTCGTCCAACCGACGCGCCAGAACGCACTTCGCGAGTCGCTCGATCGTCCGACTAGATGACCCGCTCGACGGTTATATCAATTTTTCTCGAAAAATACTCATCCGAGAGCTTTGAAACTTCGTAAAACTGCATTAAACGCGGTATTGTACAGGGATCTAACATTTAGAATCGTGCGAAACAGCCAGGAAAAAAGTTTACTCTTGACGCGGGGGACTTGGAAAAATTTCGCTCGAGCTCCGTCGCCTCGTCCAACCGACGCGCCAGAACGCACTTCGCGAGTCGCTCGATCGTCCGACTAGATGACCCGCTCGACGGTTATTTCGATTTTTCTCGAAAAATACTCATCCGAGAGCGTTGAAACTTCGAAAAACTATATTAAACGCGGTATTATACAGGGATCTAACATTTAGAATCGTGCGAAACAGCCAGGAAAAAAGTTTACTCTTGACGCGGGGACTTGGAAAATTTTCGCTCGAGCTCCGTCGCTTCGTCCAACCGACGCGCCAGGACGCACTTCGCGAGTCGCTCGATCGTTCGACTAGATGACCCGCTCGACGGTTATATCAATTTTTCTCGAAAAATACTCATCCGAGAGCGCTGAAACTTCGAAAAACTATATTAAACGCGGTATTATACAGGGATCTAACATTTAGAATCGTGCGAAACAGCCAGGAAAAAAGTTTACTCTTGACGCGGGGACTTGGAAAAATTTCGCTCGAGCTCCGTCGCTTCGTCCAACCGACGCGCCAGAACGCTCTTCGCGAGACGCTCGGTCGTCCGACTAGATGACCCGCTCGACGGTTATTTCGATTTTTCTCGAAAAATACTCATCCGAGAGCGTTGAAACTTCGAAAAACTATATTAAACGCGGTATTATACAGGGATCTAACATTTAGAATCGTGCGAAACAGCCAGGAAAAAAGTTTACTCTTGACGCGGGGACTTGGAAAAATTTCGCTCGAGCTCCGTCGCTTCGTCCAACCGACGCGCCAGAACGCTCTTCGCGAGACGCTCGGTCGTCCGACTAGATGACCCGCTCGACGGTTATTTCGATTTTTCTCGAAAAATACTCATCCGAGAGCTTTGAAACTTCGTAAAACTGCATTAAACGCGGTATTATACAGGGATCTAACATTTAGAATCGTGCGAAACAGCCAGGAAAAAAGTTTACTCTTGACGCGGGGACTTGGAAAAATTTCGCTCGAGCTCCGTCGCCTCGTCCAACCGACGCGCCAGAACGCACTTCGCGAGTCGCTCGATCGTCCGACTAGATGACCCGCTCGACGGTTATTTCAATTTTTCTCGAAAATTACTTATCCGAGAGCGTTGAAACTTCGTAAAACTGCATTAAACGCGGTATTATACAGGGATCTAACATTTAGAATCGTCCGAAACAGCCAGGAAAAAAGTTTACTCTTGACGCGGGGACTTGGAAAATTTTCGCTCGAGCTCCGTCGCTTCGTCCAACCGACGCGCCAGAACGCACTTCGCGAGACGCTCGGTCGTCCGACTAGATGACCCGCTCGAGGGTTATTTCGATTTTTCTCGAAAAATACTCATCCGAGAGCGTTGAAACTTCGTAAAACTGCATTAAACGCGGTATTATACAGGGATCTAACATTTAGAATCGTGCGAAACAGCCAGGAAAAAAGTTTACTCTTGACGCGGGGACTTGGTAAAATTTCGCTCGAGCTCCGTCGCCTCGTCCAACCGACGCGCCAGAACGCACTTCGCGAGACGCTCGGTCGTCCGACTAGATGACCCGCTCGAGGGTTATTTCGATTTTTCTCGAAAAATACTCATCCGAGAGCGTTGAAACTTCGTAAAACTGCATTAAACGCGGTATTATACAGGGATCTAACATTTAGAATCGTGCGAAACAGCCAGGAAAAAAGTTTACTCTTGCCGCGGGGACTTGGAAAAATTTCGCTCGAGCTCCGTCGCCTCGTCCAACCGACGCGCCAGAACGCACTTCGCGAGTCGCTCGATCGTCCGACTAGATGACCCGCTCGAGGGTTATTTCGATTTTTCTCGAAAAATACTCATCCGAGAGCGTTGAAACTTCGTAAAACTGCATTAAACGCGGTATTATACAGGGATCTAACATTTAGAATCGTGCGAAACAGCCAGGAAAAAAGTTTACTCTTGACGCGGGGACTTGGTAAAATTTCGCTCGAGCTCCGTCGCCTCGTCCAACCGACGCGCCAGAACGCACTTCGCGAGACGCTCGGTCGTCCGACTAGATGACCCGCTCGAGGGTTATTTCGATTTTTCTCGAAAAATACTCATCCGAGAGCGTTGAAACTTCGTAAAACTGCATTAAACGCGGTATTATACGGGGATCTAACATTTAGAATCGTCCGAAACAGCCAGGAAAAAAGTTTACTCTTGACGCTGGGACTTGGAAAATTTTCGCTCGAGCTCCGTCGCTTCGTCCAACCGACGCGCCAGAACGCTCTTCGCGAGTCGCTCGATCGTCCGACTAGATGACCCGCTCGAGGGTTATTTCGATTTTTCTCGAAAAATACTCATCCGAGAGCGTTGAAACTTCGAAAAACTGCATTAAACGCGGTATTATAGAGGGATCTAACGTTTAGAATCGTCCGAAACAGCCAGGAAAAAAGTTTACTCTTGACGCGGGGACTTGGAAAATTTTCGCTCGAGCTCCGTAGCCTCGTCCAACCGACGCGCCAGAACCCACTTCGCGAGTCGCTCGATCGTCCGACTAGATGACCCGCTCGACGGTTATTTCGATTTTTCTCGAAAAATACTCATCCGAGAGCGTTGAAACTTCGAAAAACTGCATTAAACGCGGTATTATACAGGGATCTAACATTTAGAATCGTCCGAAACAGCCAGGAAAAAAGTTTACTCTTGACGCGGGGACTTGGAAAATTTTCGCTCGAGCTCCGTCGCCTCGTCCAACCGACGCGCCAGAACGCACTTCGCGAGTCGCTCGATCGTCCGACTAGATGACCCGCTCGACGGTTATTTCAATTTTTCTCGAAAAATACTCATCCGAGAGCGTTGAAACTTCGAAAAACTGCATTAAACGCGGTATTATACAGGGATCTAACATTTAGAATCGTGCGAAACAGCCAGGAAAAAAGTTTACTCTTGACGCGGGGACTTGGAAAAATTTCGCTCGAGCTCCGTCGCCTCGTCCAACCGACGCGCCAGAACGCACTTCGCGAGTCGCTCGATCGTCCGACTAGATGACCCGCTCGACGGTTATATCAATTTTTCTCGAAAAATACTCATCCGAGAGCTTTGAAACTTCGTAAAACTGCATTAAACGCGGTATTGTACAGGGATCTAACATTTAGAATCGTGCGAAACAGCCAGGAAAAAAGTTTACTCTTGACGCGGGGACTTGGAAAAATTTCGCTCGAGCTCCGTCGCCTCGTCCAACCGACGCGCCAGAACGCACTTCGCGAGTCGCTCGATCGTCCGACTAGATGACCCGCTCGACGGTTATTTCGATTTTTCTCGAAAAATACTCATCCGAGAGCGTTGAAACTTCGAAAAACTATATTAAACGCGGTATTATACAGGGATCTAACATTTAGAATCGTGCGAAACAGCCAGGAAAAAAGTTTACTCTTGACGCGGGGACTTGGAAAATTTTCGCTCGAGCTCCGTCGCTTCGTCCAACCGACGCGCCAGGACGCACTTCGCGAGTCGCTCGATCGTTCGACTAGATGACCCGCTCGACGGTTATATCAATTTTTCTCGAAAAATACTCATCCGAGAGCGCTGAAACTTCGAAAAACTATATTAAACGCGGTATTATACAGGGATCTAACATTTAGAATCGTGCGAAACAGCCAGGAAAAAAGTTTACTCTTGACGCGGGGACTTGGAAAAATTTCGCTCGAGCTCCGTCGCTTCGTCCAACCGACGCGCCAGAACGCTCTTCGCGAGACGCTCGGTCGTCCGACTAGATGACCCGCTCGACGGTTATTTCGATTTTTCTCGAAAAATACTCATCCGAGAGCGTTGAAACTTCGAAAAACTATATTAAACGCGGTATTATACAGGGATCTAACATTTAGAATCGTGCGAAACAGCCAGGAAAAAAGTTTACTCTTGACGCGGGGACTTGGAAAAATTTCGCTCGAGCTCCGTCGCTTCGTCCAACCGACGCGCCAGAACGCTCTTCGCGAGACGCTCGGTCGTCCGACTAGATGACCCGCTCGACGGTTATTTCGATTTTTCTCGAAAAATACTCATCCGAGAGCTTTGAAACTTCGTAAAACTGCATTAAACGCGGTATTATACAGGGATCTAACATTTAGAATCGTGCGAAACAGCCAGGAAAAAAGTTTACTCTTGACGCGGGGACTTGGAAAAATTTCGCTCGAGCTCCGTCGCCTCGTCCAACCGACGCGCCAGAACGCACTTCGCGAGTCGCTCGATCGTCCGACTAGATGACCCGCTCGACGGTTATTTCAATTTTTCTCGAAAATTACTTATCCGAGAGCGTTGAAACTTCGTAAAACTGCATTAAACGCGGTATTATACAGGGATCTAACATTTAGAATCGTCCGAAACAGCCAGGAAAAAAGTTTACTCTTGACGCGGGGACTTGGAAAATTTTCGCTCGAGCTCCGTCGCTTCGTCCAACCGACGCGCCAGAACGCACTTCGCGAGACGCTCGGTCGTCCGACTAGATGACCCGCTCGAGGGTTATTTCGATTTTTCTCGAAAAATACTCATCCGAGAGCGTTGAAACTTCGTAAAACTGCATTAAACGCGGTATTATACAGGGATCTAACATTTAGAATCGTGCGAAACAGCCAGGAAAAAAGTTTACTCTTGACGCGGGGACTTGGTAAAATTTCGCTCGAGCTCCGTCGCCTCGTCCAACCGACGCGCCAGAACGCACTTCGCGAGACGCTCGGTCGTCCGACTAGATGACCCGCTCGAGGGTTATTTCGATTTTTCTCGAAAAATACTCATCCGAGAGCGTTGAAACTTCGTAAAACTGCATTAAACGCGGTATTATACAGGGATCTAACATTTAGAATCGTGCGAAACAGCCAGGAAAAAAGTTTACTCTTGCCGCGGGGACTTGGAAAAATTTCGCTCGAGCTCCGTCGCCTCGTCCAACCGACGCGCCAGAACGCACTTCGCGAGTCGCTCGATCGTCCGACTAGATGACCCGCTCGAGGGTTATTTCGATTTTTCTCGAAAAATACTCATCCGAGAGCGTTGAAACTTCGTAAAACTGCATTAAACGCGGTATTATACAGGGATCTAACATTTAGAATCGTGCGAAACAGCCAGGAAAAAAGTTTACTCTTGACGCGGGGACTTGGTAAAATTTCGCTCGAGCTCCGTCGCCTCGTCCAACCGACGCGCCAGAACGCACTTCGCGAGACGCTCGGTCGTCCGACTAGATGACCCGCTCGAGGGTTATTTCGATTTTTCTCGAAAAATACTCATCCGAGAGCGTTGAAACTTCGTAAAACTGCATTAAACGCGGTATTATACGGGGATCTAACATTTAGAATCGTCCGAAACAGCCAGGAAAAAAGTTTACTCTTGACGCTGGGACTTGGAAAATTTTCGCTCGAGCTCCGTCGCTTCGTCCAACCGACGCGCCAGAACGCTCTTCGCGAGTCGCTCGATCGTCCGACTAGATGACCCGCTCGAGGGTTATTTCGATTTTTCTCGAAAAATACTCATCCGAGAGCGTTGAAACTTCGAAAAACTGCATTAAACGCGGTATTATAGAGGGATCTAACGTTTAGAATCGTCCGAAACAGCCAGGAAAAAAGTTTACTCTTGACGCGGGGACTTGGAAAATTTTCGCTCGAGCTCCGTAGCCTCGTCCAACCGACGCGCCAGAACCCACTTCGCGAGTCGCTCGATCGTCCGACTAGATGACCCGCTCGACGGTTATTTCGATTTTTCTCGAAAAATACTCATCCGAGAGCGTTGAAACTTCGAAAAACTGCATTAAACGCGGTATTATAGAGGGATCTAACGTTTAGAATCGTGCGAAACAGCCAGGAAAAAAGTTTACTCTTGACGCGGGGACTTGGTAAAATTTCGCTCGAGCTCCGTCGCCTCGTCCAACCGACGCGCCAGAACGCACTTCGCGAGACGCTCGGTCGTCCGACTAGATGACCCGCTCGAGGGTTATTTCGATTTTTCTCGAAAAATACTCATCCGAGAGCGTTGAAACTTCGTAAAACTGCATTAAACGCGGTATTATACAGGGATCTAACATTTAGAATCGTGCGAAACAGCCAGGAAAAAAGTTTACTCTTGACGCGGGGACTTGGTAAAATTTCGCTCGAGCTCCGTCGCCTCGTCCAACCGACGCGCCAGAACGCACTTCGCGAGACGCTCGGTCGTCCGACTAGATGACCCGCTCGAGGGTTATTTCGATTTTTCTCGAAAAATACTCATCCGAGAGCGTTGAAACTTCGTAAAACTGCATTAAACGCGGTATTATACAGGGATCTAACATTTAGAATCGTGCGAAACAGCCAGGAAAAAGGTTTACTCTTGACGCGGGGACTTGGTAAAATTTCGCTCGAGCTCCGTCGCCTCGTCCAACCGACGCGCCAGAACGCACTTCGCGAGACGCTCGGTCGTCCGACTAGATGACCCGCTCGAGGGTTATTTCGATTTTTCTCGAAAAATACTCATCCGAGAGCGTTGAAACTTCGTAAAACTGCATTAAACGCGGTATTATACAGGGATCTAACATTTAGAATCGTGCGAAACAGCCAGGAAAAAAGTTTACTCTTGACGCGGGGACTTGGTAAAATTTCGCTCGAGCTCCGTCGCCTCGTCCAACCGACGCGCCAGAACGCACTTCGCGAGACGCTCGGTCGTCCGACTAGATGACCCGCTCGAGGGTTATTTCGATTTTTCTCGAAAAATACTCATCCGAGAGCGTTGAAACTTCGTAAAACTGCATTAAACGCGGTATTATACGGGGATCTAACATTTAGAATCGTCCGAAACAGCCAGGAAAAAAGTTTACTCTTGACGCTGGGACTTGGAAAATTTTCGCTCGAGCTCCGTCGCTTCGTCCAACCGACGCGCCAGAACGCTCTTCGCGAGTCGCTCGATCGTCCGACTAGATGACCCGCTCGAGGGTTATTTCGATTTTTCTCGAAAAATACTCATCCGAGAGCGTTGAAACTTCGAAAAACTGCATTAAACGCGGTATTATAGAGGGATCTAACGTTTAGAATCGTGCGAAACAGCCAGGAAAAAAGTTTACTCTTGACGCGGGGACTTGGTAAAATTTCGCTCGAGCTCCGTCGCCTCGTCCAACCGACGCGCCAGAACGCCCTTCGCGAGACGCTCGGTCGTCCGACTAGATGACCCGCTCGACGGTTATTTCGATTTTTCTCGAAAAATACTCATCCGAGAGCGTTGAAACTTCGTAAAACTGCATTAAACGCAGTATTATACAGGGATCTAACATTTAGAATCGTGCGAAACAGCCAGGAAAAAAGTTTACTCTTGACGCGGGGACTTGGAAAATTTTCGCTCGAGCTCCGTAGCCTCGTCCAACCGACGCGCCAGAACCCACGTCGCGAGTCGCTCGATCGTCCGACTAGATGACCCGCTCGACGGTTATTTCGATTTTTCTCGAAAAATACTCATCCGAGAGCGTTGAAACTTCGAAAAACTGCATTAAACGCGGTATTATAGAGGGATCTAACGTTTAGAATCGTGCGAAACAGCCAGGAAAAAAGTTTACTCTTGACGCGGGGACTTGGTAAAATTTCGCTCGAGCTCCGTCGCCTCGTCCAACCGACGCGCCAGAACGCACTTCGCGAGACGCTCGGTCGTCCGACTAGATGACCCGCTCGAGGGTTATTTCGATTTTTCTCGAAAAATACTCATCCGAGAGCGTTGAAACTTCGTAAAACTGCATTAAACGCGGTATTATACAGGGATCTAACATTTAGAATCGTGCGAAACAGCCAGGAAAAAAGTTTACTCTTGACGCGGGGACTTGGTAAAATTTCGCTCGAGCTCCGTCGCCTCGTCCAACCGACGCGCCAGAACGCACTTCGCGAGACGCTCGGTCGTCCGACTAGATGACCCGCTGGAGGGTTATTTCGATTTTTCTCGAAAAATACTCATCCGAGAGCGTTGAAACTTCGTAAAACTGCATTAAACGCGGTATTATACAGGGATCTAACATTTAGAATCGTGCGAAACAGCCAGGAAAAAAGTTTACTCTTGACGCGGGGACTTGGAAAAATTTCGCTCGAGCTCCGTCGCTTCGTCCAACCGACGCGCCAGAACGCCCTTCGCGAGACGCTCGGTCGTCCGACTAGATGACCCGCTCGACGGTTATTTCGATTTTTCTCGAAAAATACTCATCCGAGAGCGTTGAAACTTCGAAAAACTGCATTAAACGCGGTATTATACGGGGATCTAACATTTAGAATCGTCCGAAACAGCCAGGAAAAAAGTTTACTCTTGACGCTGGGACTTGGAAAATTTTCGCTCGAGCTCCGTCGCTTCGTCCAACCGACGCGCCAGAACGCTCTTCGCGAGTCGCTCGATCGTCCGACTAGATGACCCGCTCGAGGGTTATTTCGATTTTTCTCGAAAAATACTCATCCGAGAGCGTTGAAACTTCGAAAAACTGCATTAAACGCGGTATTATAGAGGGATCTAACGTTTAGAATCGTGCGAAACAGCCAGGAAAAAAGTTTACTCTTGACGCGGGGACTTGGTAAAATTTCGCTCGAGCTCCGTCGCCTCGTCCAACCGACGCGCCAGAACGCCCTTCGCGAGACGCTCGGTCGTCCGACTAGATGACCCGCTCGACGGTTATTTCGATTTTTCTCGAAAAATACTCATCCGAGAGCGTTGAAACTTCGTAAAACTGCATTAAACGCAGTATTATACAGGGATCTAACATTTAGAATCGTGCGAAACAGCCAGGAAAAAAGTTTACTCTTGACGCGGGGACTTGGAAAATTTTCGCTCGAGCTCCGTAGCCTCGTCCAACCGACGCGCCAGAACCCACGTCGCGAGTCGCTCGATCTTCCGACTAGATGACCCGCTCGACGGTTATTTCGATTTTTCTCGAAAAATACTCATCCGAGAGCGTTGAAACTTCGAAAAACTGCATTAAACGCGGTATTATAGAGGGATCTAACGTTTAGAATCGTGCGAAACAGCCAGGAAAAAAGTTTACTCTTGACGCGGGGACTTGGTAAAATTTCGCTCGAGCTCCGTCGCCTCGTCCAACCGACGCGCCAGAACGCACTTCGCGAGACGCTCGGTCGTCCGACTAGATGACCCGCTCGAGGGTTATTTCGATTTTTCTCGAAAAATACTCATCCGAGAGCGTTGAAACTTCGTAAAACTGCATTAAACGCGGTATTATACAGGGATCTAACATTTAGAATCGTGCGAAACAGCCAGGAAAAAAGTTTACTCTTGACGCGGGGACTTGGTAAAATTTCGCTCGAGCTCCGTCGCCTCGTCCAACCGACGCGCCAGAACGCACTTCGCGAGACGCTCGGTCGTCCGACTAGATGACCCGCTGGAGGGTTATTTCGATTTTTCTCGAAAAATACTCATCCGAGAGCGTTGAAACTTCGTAAAACTGCATTAAACGCGGTATTATACAGGGATCTAACATTTAGAATCGTGCGAAACAGCCAGGAAAAAAGTTTACTCTTGACGCGGGGACTTGGAAAAATTTCGCTCGAGCTCCGTCGCTTCGTCCAACCGACGCGCCAGAACGCCCTTCGCGAGACGCTCGGTCGTCCGACTAGATGACCCGCTCGACGGTTATTTCGATTTTTCTCGAAAAATACTCATCCGAGAGCGTTGAAACTTCGAAAAACTGCATTAAACGCGGTATTATACGGGGATCTAACATTTAGAATCGTCCGAAACAGCCAGGAAAAAAGTTTACTCTTGACGCTGGGACTTGGAAAATTTTCGCTCGAGCTCCGTCGCTTCGTCCAACCGACGCGCCAGAACGCTCTTCGCGAGTCGCTCGATCGTCCGACTAGATGACCCGCTCGAGGGTTATTTCGATTTTTCTCGAAAAATACTCATCCGAGAGCGTTGAAACTTCGAAAAACTGAATTAAACGCGGTATTATACGGGGATCTAACATTTAGAATCGTCCGAAACAGCCAGGAAAAAAGTTTACTCTTGACGCTGGGACTTGGAAAATTTTCGCTCGAGCTCCGTCGCTTCGTCCAACCGACGCGCCAGAACGCTCTTCGCGAGTCGCTCGATTGTCCGACTAGATGACCCGCTCGAGGGTTATTTCGATTTTTCTCGAAAAATACTCATCCGAGAGCGTTGAAACTTCGAAAAACTGCATTAAACGCGGTATTATAGAGGGATCTAACGTTTAGAATCGTGCGAAACAGCCAGGAAAAAAGTTTACTCTTGACGCGGGGACTTGGTAAAATTTCGCTCGAGCTCCGTCGCCTCGTCCAACCGACGCGCCAGAACGCACTTCGCGAGACGCTCGGTCGTCCGACTAGATGACCCGCTCGAGGGTTATTTCGATTTTTCTCGAAAAATACTCATCCGAGAGCGTTGAAACTTCGAAAAACTGCATTAAACGCGGTATTATACAGGGATCTAACATTTAGAATCGTGCGAAACAGCCAGGAAAAAAGTTTACTCTTGACGCGGGGACTTGGAAAAATTTCGCTCGAGCTCCGTCGCCTCGTCCAACCGACGCGCCAGAACGCACTTCGCGAGTCGCTCGATCGTCCGACTAGATGACCCGCTCGACGGTTATTTCGATTTTTCTCGAAAAATACTCATCCGAGAGCGTTGAAACTTCGTAAAACTGCATTAAACGCGGTATTATACAGGGATCTAACATTTAGAATCGTGCGAAACAGCCAGGAAAAAAGTTTACTCTTGCCGCGGGGACTTGGAAAATTTTCGCTCGAGCTCCGTCGCCTCGTCCAACCGACGCGCCAGAACGCACTTCGCGAGTCGCTCGATCGTTCGACTAGATGACCCGCTCGACGGTTATTTCGATTTTTCTCGAAAAATACTCATCCGAGAGCGTTGAAACTTCGAAAAACTGCATTAAACGCGGTATTATACAGGGATCTAACATTTAGAATCGTGCGAAACAGCCAGGAAAAAAGTTTACTCTTGACGCGGGGACTTGGAAAAATTTCGCTCGAGCTCCGTCGCCTCGTCCAACCGACGCGCCAGAACGCACTTCGCGAGTCGCTCGATCGTTCGACTAGATGACCCGCTCGACGGTTATTTCGATTTTTCTCGAAAAATACTCATCCGAGAGCGTTGAAACTTCGAAAAACTGCATTAAACGCGGTATTATACAGGGATCTAACATTTAGAATCGTGCGAAACAGCCAGGAAAAAAGTTTACTCTTGACGCGGGGACTTGGAAAATTTTCGCTCGAGCTCCGTAGCCTCGTCCAACCGACGCGGCAGAACCCACGTCGCGAGTCGCTCGATCTTCCGACTAGATGACCCGCTCGACGGTTATTTCGATTTTTCTCGAAAAATACTCATCCGAGAGCGTTGAAACTTCGAAAAACTGCATTAAACGCGGTATTATAGAGGGATCTAACGTTTAGAATCGTGCGAAACAGCCAGGAAAAAAGTTTACTCTTGACGCGGGGACTTGGTAAAATTTCGCTCGAGCTCCGTCGCCTCGTCCAACCGACGCGCCAGAACGCACTTCGCGAGACGCTCGGTCGTCCGACTAGATGACCCGCTCGAGGGTTATTTCGATTTTTCTCGAAAAATACTCATCCGAGAGCGTTGAAACTTCGTAAAACTGCATTAAACGCGGTATTATACAGGGATCTAACATTTAGAATCGTGCGAAACAGCCAGGAAAAAAGTTTACTCTTGACGCGGGGACTTGGTAAAATTTCGCTCGAGCTCCGTCGCCTCGTCCAACCGACGCGCCAGAACGCACTTCGCGAGACGCTCGGTCGTCCGACTAGATGACCCGCTCGAGGGTTATTTCGATTTTTCTCGAAAAATACTCATCCGAGAGCGTTGAAACTTCGTAAAACTGCATTAAACGCGGTATTATACAGGGATCTAACATTTAGAATCGTGCGAAACAGCCAGGAAAAAAGTTTACTCTTGACGCGGGGACTTGGAAAAATTTCGCTCGAGCTCCGTCGCTTCGTCCAACCGACGCGCCAGAACGCCCTTCGCGAGACGCTCGGTCGTCCGACTAGATGACCCGCTCGAC
This sequence comes from Lasioglossum morio, assembly GCA_916610235.2. NCBI lineage: Eukaryota > Metazoa > Arthropoda > Insecta > Hymenoptera > Halictidae > Lasioglossum > Lasioglossum morio. Next base: position 111,802 of record CAKAJA020000364.1, on the reverse strand, counting down.
GGTTATTTCGATTTTTCTCGAAAAATACTCATCCGAGAGCGTTGAAACTTCGAAAAACTGCATTAAACGCGGTATTATAGAGGGATCTAACGTTTAGAATCGTGCGAAACAGCCAGGAAAAAAGTTTACTCTTGACGCGGGGACTTGGAAAAATTTCGCTCGAGCTCCGTCGCCTCGTCCAACCGACGCGCCAGAACGCACTTCGCGAGTCGCTCGATCGTTCGACTAGATGACCCGCTCGACGGTTATTTCGATTTTTCTCGAAAAATACTCATCCGAGAGCGTTGAAACTTCGAAAAACTGCATTAAACGCGGTATTATACAGGGATCTAACATTTAGAATCGTGCGAAACAGCCAGGAAAAAAGTTTACTCTTGACGCGGGGACTTGGAAAATTTTCGCTCGAGCTCCGTCGCCTCGTCCAACCGACGCGCCAGAACGCACTTCGCGAGTCGCTCGATCGTCCGACTAGATGACCCGCTCGACGGTTATATCAATTTTTCTCGAAAAATACTCATCCGAGAGCGTTGAAACTTCGTAAAACTGCATTAAACGCGGTATTATACAGGGATCTAACATTTAGAATCGTCCGAAACAGCCAGGAAAAAAGTTTACTCTTGACGCTGGGACTTTGAAAAATTTCGCTCTTTCGATCGTGGTAAGCTATCCGCCCGAACATTATTTTCAATTTATTCGATAAATAATGGTCGTAGAGCTTTGAAACTTGATATTTATTGTTAAAATGCGTTATTATACAATGATCTAACATTTATAATAGTCTACTAACGATAGAAAAAAAGTTTACTCTTGACGCTGGGACTTTGAAAAATTTCGCTCGTTCGATCGTGGTAAGTTATCCGCCCGAACATTATTTTCAATTTATTCGATAAATAATGGTCGTAGAGCGTTGAAACTTGATATTTATTGTTAAAATGCGTTATTATACAATGATCTAACATTTATAATAATCTACTAACGATAGAAAAAAAGTTTACTCTTGACGCTGGGACTTTGAAAAATTTCGCTCGTTCGATCGTGGTAAGTTATCCGCCCGAACATTATTTTCAATTTATTCGATAAATAATGGTCGTAGAGCTTTGAAACTTGATATTTATTGTTAAAATGCGTTATTATACAATGATCTAACATTTATAATAGTCTACTAACGATAGAAAAAAAGTTTACTCTTGGCGGTGGGACTGTAAAAATTTTCAAAGTGCCGCGAGAGTATATGAAAAGTTGAATATTTTGTGTTAAATATTCTGGAAATGCAAACAGTTATTGTATTTTACAAAAAAATTTTTCACTCGAAAATTTTTCTAAGTCCCAGCAGCCCGGCCGGCTGGGCTGTTGCCGCGGCGGTTTGCTCCCATAAGCGCGCGTGCTATTCACCGCGCGGCGCCGGCGTCGTTCCCGGCCGTTTCGTACCTATAAGAGACTCGACGGTTCGGCGAGTCGGGCGACTCAGCGCGCGCTTGGGGCTATTCTACGATCTCGGTCGAGAAGCAGCTCACGGCGCCTCGAGACTTCGGTCTCGACTGTTTCGTACCGTGCTTCGTATCGAACTTTTCTCTACACAGCATTGCCACGGGTCGGTGTCCTAGACCGAATGGCCCTTATGTGGCGAGCCTCCCATCGAGGAGGTTGGTGACTTGTATGCACTGATGTGTATACTCGTACTAACTGAGCATCAACTCTTAACCCGAGCGAAAAATTTGGGATAGTGTTAGGATGAGTTTGAGAGAAACATTTTAGAATTTAGAAGTCAAACATAAAAAAATGTTTGCAGAGAAACGTCATAT